>JBBBDQ010000922.1:2422500-2437500 GCA_037127315.1 Ascarosepion bandense | reverse complement strand
TTCTCCATCCACTCCGCCCACATCCCACCTGTATTCTCATCCTTCTATTACCCTCTTTCTGGCACCCCCTCTAACCTGCTCCTCTTTCTCATCACTTCCCCCTATGTAACCCCACTTCGCAACAGTGGCAGTAAAAATGATTCTAAAAAATGTGTTGATGTTGGTATGCACGCATTTTCTTTAAGTCTGGAATAGAAAGGTAGTTTAAAAAATTAAATAATTTGCATTCAGAATAAAATAAGATGTTGGAATAAACAAACTAATTGGAAAAAATAGGTTCTACGGCACCTATTAGGGGTTCCCGCTATGGGTAAATAGTTGAGCCCTACCCCAACTGGGGCAAAAATACTATGAAAATATGACAATAGATTTTTATAGTATAAATATTAGCGATACATTTTAGAAACAATTTGCCAGCAATTCTTGTTTGTTTTTTAAGATAATATATTGCCAGCCATACTCTTTTGAAAAACAAAATATTATCAGCAATACATTTGACTCTCGGCTAAAAAAAACCCCTCTTTACAAAGCTACGTCAATGAAACCTGATCTACAAACCTATTTCTTACAAAGAATACAGATTCTATTCATACGAACCTATGATAAAAAGTTTTGTCGGCATTAAATAACACGTTGGTGTTGATATGCTGTGAAAACAAAATAAACCAAATCAAATATCCGATTTTTCCCAAGCGATAGTGAAAGCAATGAGGACTTCTTAGATTTTGAACCAAAGTAAGCCATTACGTTATTTTCATATTGATTATTCCAACTCTTTTGTGTTTAGAACAATATATAACAAGTTTCGAATTGAAACATTGGACTGATTTTTTTAATATCTTTAAAAAGTACTTGAGTCTATTTCAAAATCCAATATTTGTCTTTAAAATAAGAATGAATCATATCAGTTAAGTGCCATACGTGATACACACTTGGGCGATCATGTCTCGAAAGAGACATAACTGACTGGGCAGAAAAGTCTCTCGCAGTAGCTTGCTATTACTTTCTGTGATAGACTGGTTGTCAACCAAGTCTATAGGACTCAATCATTCTTGCTATTTAACCCATAGCTTGTGGAAGAAAGGACAATTTCTAAGTGCATTTACGGGTAAGTGAATGCAACTAATTGAAATGGAATTCGAACTTTCCGATTTCTCGTTCTGAGCCGATATCCACTGCACCACAACGCACATATGAGTCTTATATACCAGCAATAAATTGGCATACGATGGAGGTGAGACGGGATGTCTACTCTCGGTTACTTTAATTTTTTGAATGTATTCATTAATCTTATGATTCCTAATTCCTTCAGGCTTTTTTAAAAATTGTTCTATGCACATCGATGAGGAAGAGTATGTTTGTCATGTTTGCAATTTCAGTTTCTGACAAGTTGCAGGTGCTTAACTTTTTTACGTTCCTTCAGATTTAATCGGTGATCAGCCTGAAGAGGAATGGACTCCATACCACTGCTCCTATAACGGTGGTACATGTGCTGCCACTGTGAATCTATGGGTAACGAGACCCGTGTTCTGATGATCAGACTAGGGAAATCAACTCAACGATATTCTTTATAACAACTAAACACAGTCCTCAGGGTTGAAGTAGCAGATTTTAAAAAGTATCAGTCCAAGAGTATTTTCTTTCCGAGGAATATATCATCGTTATTATTATTATAATTTATATGCACTTTCACACGGATAATATAAGCTTGCATTTGCTCGAGATCAAGGGGCAACAAATCTAGTCAGATCGCCAACACCTATGTAAATTTTCACATCGCTATTAAGACATGAGATCTAACCTCTATACATAAGACTAATGGTGACAAATCTATGTAACAGGTTTAGCCCCCCCCCCCCCCCGAATTTCATTAGAGTAAAAATGTTTTTACTGGGATTACATATAGATGATGTCGGTAAACTGAATTTAAATTTCAGCGCTCCTGCATTCCTCTCGATATATAATTGTTTTCGTCCTCTCTGCCATATATATATATATATATATATATACACACACACACACACACACACACACACACAGAGTTGAACCTGATGTATGTGACACTCGTCGTCAGCGACCACCTGCTATTAACGACCGTTTTTCTATGCAGGAACGATTTGCTAATATTAATTGACCCCCAGTGAGCGACCTCTTTCAAAACGCGACCACCGACCAGCATGAAAGAATAACTCGCTGGTCAAGCGAGCACTTTAACTTCTAAATTAGAAGAATTTAAGTTAGTAATCTATTTCATTTTCCTTTAATTTAAGCCATAAACACTTGTTTTGTTATTGGAGTGAAGTGTCACCTTTCTATTATTTGATGAAATGGCGGTGGTCAAACGACGGCTGTCTTTTATTAACATGTACTTATTACATTTGAAAATTTCAAGATATTTGTCGGTTTCTGTACCAACTTGGATAAATTCGGGCGTAGGAGAAAAATCACATCTTTGTGAAATTTAAATTTTCAATGTTTATCTCTTTCATTATCTTTATTTTTCTCAATCGTTTTTTAATCATATCACCCCGAACAAGGCGGTAACGCCACTGATGTGCAGGGGGCTACGTAAGAGTGAAAAGATTGGAAAAGAGAAAGCCGGAAAGCACATCCTAAACAGGGAACAAGGGATAGGCCTCTTCACCTGTTCAGTAGACGTGGGTGGAGTGTGAACCGGGCGATAGTTTAGTCATACTCTCTCTCTCGCTCTCTCTACCCTGATCGCTGTCATTTTTTTCTTGTATGTTTATTTATTTTTCCATATATTATCGCAGATTCTCTTTTACTATCACTGATTTCTAAGAAAAAACTGAAAGCTTTGGTTCATGAAGACCAAGAAATGATGGACCAAATAAACAAGTACCAACGTCAATTAGAATCGAAATGGTTACATTACAAAAACAAAAAAACAAAAAACACACAAACTCCAATAACTGATTTTTTTAAACCTTCATTAGTATGAATAAATGGTTTTTATTTTTTTTTGTTAATCGTTGTAAATACGTTTTTAATGTTAAAAAATAATTATGCTGAATAATTTTTTTCAAAGTTAGACCATCTTATGCTCTCATTTATTTATTACGACATTACATGGTAAAATATTAAAATATGTACATTCTGGGGAGTGAGATATACGGTCGTGGGGAGGATAGGTCACGAGTCTTTAATGAGCGACCACCTGTCATATGCAACAGTTTTAATGGCAGTAGGGGTTCCACTGATATATATATATATAAAGGCAGCAAATTTTCTTTTAGACATGTTAGATTAAATAAATTGCAGACATTGTGTCTGCTTATTTTAATAAAATCTGTTCATACTCACGGATAATCTTTCCCGTATTATAATTGAAAGATGTAAGAAATGAGCTGTAACGTTGACAGATATTATCATTCATTTCTCAATGTTCCCAAGTACTTTCAATCTCCTTCCAAGATCATCTTCAGGGGTGTAAATTATGGTAACAAAAAATAACCGCAAGACTGTGTTGCTAAAAATTACTGTAATATAAAAATAATTAAAATAATTATTAAAAATAAGCAGACACAATGTTTGCAATTTATTTAATCTAACATGTCTAAAAGAAAATGTGCTGCCTTATATATATATATATATATATATATATATATATAGTGGAACAAATTGTTTAAATTACGCAAAAATGAAAATAACACTGATCTCATTTTACCAGATATATTTACTAAAGTTATACAAAAATATCTTGAAATACTAATGGATAAATTTATTCAATAAAATTGCCATTGGCTTCAAGCACGATCACCAGACGATTTCGGAATCTATTGCAACTCTTATGGGCGGTTTCCTTGTTTAAGTTGGCGAATGCTGCCTTGATTCTTGCCTTTAGTTAATCTTTGATATTTCAAGGAGTTTTCTTGGTTTCTTGCTCAACTCCGCCCCACACATAATAAACAAGGGGGTTTGCAGCCTAGGGAGTTAGATAGCCAAATGTAAGAGGTGATGTGATTGCAAAATTATCTGACAATCATGACTAGGTCCGACTGCTTGTGTAGTATAGTGCAGTGTCCTCTTGGCAGACAGTCTTCCATCAGCCACCCTCTTGACACAGGGCAACACTACCTCCTCAAGGCACTTGATGTAGCACTCTGTGTTGAGTCTTTTCGGGAAGGTAAATGGACAAATATCGTCGCCATCATTAGTGATCATTCCAAACATGATGTTGACTGCATGTATAATTCAACTCCTTCCGAATACTTTGCACTGTCCTCAGATTGACACCCAAACAAGCTGAAATGGGGAAAATGACAAGCAGTACAACACGTTATTTCCAAATTTCTGGTAGAACGAATCGTTTCATGGTTCTCTTTTTCCCAAAGACGGTGCCCACCCGACCCTACTATAGAGTGCAATAGCCAAAATTAAGAACAAACATCATGCATGCGCGAAAGGAATGTCGTTAATTTACACACACACACACACATATATATATATATATATAAATTTTGATTGTAATACGCGAAAGATTATTCGTGAGTATGAACGGATTTTATTAAAAATAAGCAAGCATAATGTTTGCAGTTTATTTAATCTGACATGTTTTAAAGGAAATTTGCTGCCTAAAATTCTATTAATAAAGGCATTATTTTAGTCTAAAGTCTTTGTAGGACGAAACGCGTCACATAGATTTTTTTTTTATTCAATCCCACATCGGTATAATCAATGGCTTTAGTTGAAGGTCATGCGGCAACAAGTCTGTACACAACTTCAGCATACTATGTAGTATTTTACTAATGCTCTCATCTAAAGAAATCGTTTCTAATCACTTAACTTTTTATCCCTTTTTTCTTTTATTAGCGGGGAAAACTGTAGACATTTTTTTTGTTTATGCAATATATAATGTTTGTCATCGGGGATCAAGTGGCAGCAAGTCATTTAAAATCGGCAATGTTCAATCATGATATATCGTCTCCATTTATATTTTATCTAATACTTGGGCGATTATTAATATATTAATATCAGAATATTTATGTACAGGAAAAAAGTTTTGGAAGGAAAAATATCTTGCAAAAAAAGGTTTTTCTATTGTCAGCTGTATAAGAACGCCCAATGGAATTTTATTAAATTATCATTCAATTATATAATTAAACCATTATATATATATATATATGATTCTTTTATATGCCATATCCGTTAAGGATTTAGACGGTCCTGGTTATCCACCACTTTTGTATTTTATTGCTTTAAATAACCATTTGTTTACCTCCATTCTTTGTACATTTAAATTTTTATATTTCTAAAACAATTTCATTTACTGTTACTGTTTTTTTCTTTAATGTTCTCACTAAAGGTCAAGTGACAACAAGTTATTTTAATACTCTAGTATTCTCTTTAATATTCTTGCCGATTTCAATAATAAGAGATTGAATAATTTACATTTTTCATTAGCGTTCCAATTTGTCTAATTTTTTTTTTAATGATGCTTTTGGACTGTTCCAGGTTTTCTAATAAATCTGTCGATTATTACTGCTTTTATAGACTGTGGTTTCATTTCTTCAGCAAAATCTTGATATTTATTCGCACGGTCACCCAGTTATATCATATTAGTATTTTCTGATATGTATTTTAGAATATCAAGCTTTCTTAATTCCACAGCCTGATACCAAATCTCTAACGCAAAAATATATATTCCTAGTAAAAGCGGATGTAATATTTACCCGATATTCTAACAGATATTTTCATATGAGTAAAATATTTTTGTGTTTGAGGAAAACACTTGACCATTACAAATAATCAAAGATTATTATAAAAAAGTTTGTTTAATAAAATATTAATTATACTACGTTTTATATACTTTGTTTCTTTGGATTTGGATCGTTTCTGTAATGCTTCAATTGCTGTTCCGTTAAGAATATTAAAATTCGTTACAAGTGTTTAAAAATAAAATCATTCATTTAATTAACAGGTTAAACTAAATATTACTATAAAATGTTATATTTTCCTACATCCAAACTACAGTTTTTGGTCTCTGTCTCCAGCTAATAAATACATCATTGTCAATGAGGCAAGGATATGTATTTTTTGTGTAATAAAAACGGTAACAAACTGTTCCATTATCAGTTTTAACTGATATTTTACCTCGTCTTTATTTTGACTTTTCTCCCAAATTCAATAAAATTCATATCTTGAATAAGGGATGATTAAATCAAACATGTTGGAATGAATAGAGGGCGAAAATGTGGCGGGAAATGTGAGTAATGCACTGGGCTTGTTTGCTTATATGAAGAAACATTTTCTCATTTTTGTATTACAATGGGATAGGATCTACACGAGTAACATTTCTGACCTCTACCATATTCAGTGTTTTTTTTTCTTTTTATTAAAAAAATACTGATTGTTTTTTTACACTTTATCATCCCATTACAGCTTAAAACAAGAAAATGTTTTTAGATTGTAAGTATTTCTTTTTTAATTAATTTTTTTAGATAATGATTTAGGGATATAAATCTTACTAATTAATCCTTATCTGGGAGAGAAGAGACGCATCCTTACCTTTCCCAAGTGTGCTTGTGCGTAAGTGAATATAACAAACCTAACCAGAATTCGAACTCTGCTGTTTGATTAACAGTTCCTAATCAATCGCATATCCAAGTTTAGAGTACCTGGTATTCCCAAGCGGTCATTCTTCTAGGCTCGATGTTGCTTAACTTTGTTGATCGCACGAGAACCGGCATTCCAACCAGATCATGAACCGAATATGAACATGATGGAAACAAAAAGGAAACTGATACCTAATATCAGGAAAAGACAGTTGAAGTTTCTGGGACACCGAATGAGGAAAGAGGGCTTCGAGAATTTGATACTCATGGTGTAGATAGAGGGAAGGGAGAGACAGGGGAAAGAAACATGTGACATATTTAATGGACTTAGGTTGATGGATAGCAGAGCAGAGTTTGGGAGGGGTAACATGAGAAGGGGTATTAAAAGCTACAACAGATATGGAGATGCAAAAGGCTATGATCACCTACGTTCTGAAGGCACATGGCACATAGAAGATTCGTTAATCTAGAAAAATAAGAAAATGAAGTGTGTTAATAAGAATGAAAAAATCTTGTATTTATCAAAAATATTTGAGCAGAACTGATTGCTGTTTTATAATTGAAGATGTTAAATTCTCAATCGAAGGGGTCCATCAGATTTAGCCTCTACAGAATCTGGGTTTTTTAACACGGCAAATAAATTACTGGGGAATTAGAACGTGTTGAATGAAGTAGAAATGATTCCAATGTCAGATTCAGTAATGCTATTCAACACTATTTCATATAAAATTAATCTCTCATCAATCAGTATTCCAAAGGGATTGCGTACATTTGTATCTTGTATATCAATTCTCTGATATGGGTTTGATTCTCACTATGGGATATGTTTCTTTGATAGATAATTGTAATTTTGAAGTTTATCCTAAATTAAATATTCAAACACGTTTTTTTGTTGTATTCTTGTGCCCCATGATGTTAGATATGAAGATACCATTCGACTAGCTTATATTAGTAATGTTTGTAATATTTATAATTGAAAACTTTTCGATTTGAAAGATCGAGCGTTTATAGTCGGTGTTGAACTCTGACTTGGAAATCAACACTTCATGGTGAATGTCAGTTTCATGTTGCGACCCGATCTTCAGGCCAAGTGTAATGAAGGAGCTGAAGATCACAATGAAGCAGGAAACTGACAATCACTATATACAGTTAGTAACTATCTAAACAAAAACCACCACGCGCGTACACACACGCGCACACACACACACACATCTCTCTCTCTCTCTCTCTCTCTCTCTGTCTATAATACCAGAATATACTCTTAAATAAATGAAGAGCGATCATTAGTATGTGTCGCCATAAAAAAAATAAGTATAAATTGCAATAATTATTCAAATTCTTCCAATTAGTTAAAATAAACTTTTTGGTAAAAAGATTTGTCTAAGCAGTAACTTCCCCACTATTAACTCAATGGTCAAGCCATATACCTTCCACTACAAAAGAAATTACTACTAAATTTCCGCTGGCTTAACCCTGTAAAACCAATATCTCCCAACTACTTCATTTATTAGAGCAAACGTCTGGGCTTAGAATTTTTCCTCATTCTTTGTTTATATGGGGTTGAGAATGCATGTCTTAAAATGACATGTTGAAAATGGCTATTTCCCCTCTAAGTTTTATCTGAATTTATATATGTTTTTCTTTTTTCCAGTCTAAAAAGGTTGTTTAGGGAAGCCGGTGGAATTTGTCATATCTTGAGAAACAAAAACATTGCAACAATTTTGCAGAACGGTCAGTCTTGTATATCTATAGATTGGTCAATTTATCAGATTTTAACATCTTTGCCAGAAGAGGCTATTAATTCTGTTAAAAATTAAGAAAGCATTAGCAATTGTTTAGCAATATAGGGCATTGTATTTGCTTGATTGTTCGTTAGTTGTCAACAAAACAAATTTTTATAACCAAATAGAAATCTTAACTTTCTTCGTATGACTCAGAATAGAAATCCTTGATGTTAGCCTCCAAAAATTTAGGGGAGACAGAGTTCATGTATTAAGTATGATTTGATTGGACAGAATGAGTAACCATAAACCAAGCACCCACGTACACGAATACGTATACATATATATGCATATATATTTGCGTATGTATATAATGAAGTTCATTTAACAAATCGTCAATGCTAGCCCACGTCTTTTGAACAGGTGAAGAGGCTCATCCCGTGTTTCCTGTTTAGGATGTGGTTTCCGGCTTTCTCTTTCCCAATCATTTTACTATTAAGTAGCCCCATGCGCATCAGTGGCGTCACTGCCTTGCTTGGGTGATATGATTTTAAAAAAAAAAAATCTAGTGTTACGGATTTCTTTTTCGTGACGGTGACGACGGTTCCGGCATTTTCAAGAACATTTTTTCCTCCTCAATGAACACCTGGTGATTTCACGAGGATTAACTTTTCAGGAATTTAATTGGGGGTGGGGCGAAGTACGCTTAATCTTTTTCCTTTCAAATATTAAAATATTTAGTTCGGATGCCCAGGAGATTGCTCGAATAGCTTTAATATAGTCGTGGAAATTTTGAAATGGGGAAAAGAAATTAATTTTAGCTTTATACTGCACAAGGTTAATTTTTTTTGTGGGGTAGGAAGGGGTAAGTGAGCGTCGGGTGTGCATGTTACACCACCCTTCCGAGTTAGAAAAAACAGGTCTCCCTCGAAAGTCAGTATTCGAAATTTTGGATTTTACTTAGGGGTATCCTCGATAACTCACACTGATGTGAATTATGCCAAACATACTGTGTGGTAATTTTTTTTTCTTAACACGCTCTCGACAAAATCTATTATAGCAAATATGTACTTGATCAGTACTCCCATTTATTTTACATTTAATTTTGATAATAAAAAAAAATTCGTAATCTATAGGTCACCTGATTCATTCTACATAAATTTACGCAGATATTTAATCAGAAATTTAGATTTCTTTAATTTTTCTTGAAGTTTTTCTCACTTTATTAAGGGTGATTGAAAAGTAACTCCCTATTTTAGGCATGATGGACACTTCAACCAAATAATTTTTACCAGACGGGAGAGTCCTTCATACATAAAATAGGGTTACTTTTCAGTCATCTTGTAGATTAGTTTTTTTTAAATAAAATAACAATGGGAGATCTGCGATTTTAAATCTACAGGAGGCAAGATAATTAAAAAAAAAAACAAAAAAAAAAACAGCATTGTATGAAGAAAAAGGTCCCAAACTTAACAAAAACGAAATTTTTCCATCAACATGTTTATTATTAAGAGGAAAGATCAAAGTATTTTTTAAATATTTAAAAACATTTTTCAATCCTTTCTAACACGTTCGAAATTCTGGTAAAAATCTTGTTTTTATTTTCTTTATTGGGAAGTTAAATCGTTACGAGAGTTAACAATGGAAAAAGTAATATATTTTTTTCCGGTACACAAACACATTAATTTGGAAATTCTTTCAAAAATCAAATAATTGTCAAATTATTAATGAAACTTTCAGGACTTATTAAAATTGATTGAAATTATTTTTGAAATAATTTTTTTAAAATCTTCGTAAAAATATATATCATAAATTCATAAAATTTCAAGAAATTAAATTTTGTAGGCAAAATTGGTTTTATTAACTAAATGCAGGACTTGTTGAGGAATGTAAATCATGTATTTTTAAGCATTGGGCCCCTTTTACCGAATACTTGTTTTCAATAGTAAAATAAAAAAAATGCAATAAAGCTATGACATTATTCAATTAAATAAGCTTTCAATTTGTTTAATTAATAATAGAAATTAAGTTCATTATAGTCTGAAGAAAATAAAATTCGATAAATAATTTTTTTGTGTACTCAAAATTTTTTTATAATTTCTGTGGACATTTAAAAGGTCATGTGTTTCACTGATTCTTTCACTTACAGTGGAAAAAAAATGTACAATTATGTCACTTATGATCAGCGTACGCTTAACTTATCTCGCATCTGTCGAGCTGCTATCAAATTTCAAATACAGGGGAAAAGGTCAGAAATCTCAACTCTGTGTTTAAGAAATAGTTTTATTCTAAATTTCAGGCTATAACTATAACATGTGTAAATCAATTTAATTTAACATTTGTTTACAAATACGTCGATCACTCAAAAAATTAAAAAGATTAATCGAAAAATTAAAAAACAATTCAAAATTTTAGATTCCAATCAACATTTTTTTCTGTTTGAAATATATCAGAGTATTTTGCTTTGTGGAAATAGTAAATTTAATCATTTAGCTTTCAATTAAAACTAAGATAATTTCCAAGAAAACTTTTTTACTTTTGAAAATTCAAATTAAAAGTTATTGAAAATGAGGGGGGGGTACCTTATCTAGTTTAGATTATTTGTGCATTTATTGTTTTTCTTGTACTTGTAGTATTAAGATGTGGATGTGAAAAAAGAAAATTACCCAAGATATATATATATATATATATATATATTAGATATATCCTTTATAACACTTGACTTGAGCGTCATTTGATCGTTTATTTATCTCTAACATAAGTAATTCAAATATCTGTTTAACAATACTTGTAAAAACGACTGTACAGCTTTGTACAATTTCGGAATTCTGAAATTTTATAGAGTGTGCTAATAAGTTTTTATGAAATCTTAAATAATAAATTATTTTTTGTTTATTTAGTAAAACTAAAATATAGTAGCGATTGAGCCGTGTTTAGACATGATCTAAAATCCTAAACCACGTCCTTGTTAAGTCAGTTCATTTTATATGTAAAATTCTATTATCGTAAAATGTTTTAAATTTTAACAATTTTCATAGAAATGCACCGGATATTTAATTAGTATGCCCTAAATCTATATCCAATAAAAAAATTATTCTCGGCATTTTTTTTATCTTCAAATTTGTAGAAATTATGCAAACAAATGTTTTAATATACTTTCTTGGGTGCATTTTCTTAATTGTTTTTAGAGTATATATATATATATATATATATATATATATATATATGTGTGTGTGTGTGTGTGTTTTAAAAAAATCTCATGCTATGGGAAACTATATTTAATTCTACTGGATCGTGTGGGTTTGTTAGAATGTTGGCGTATTTAAAATTTTATTAAAAAATGTACTGAGACGTTTTTAGTTTTGTTTTTCCTCAAAAGCTAAATTTAAATAATTTCATAAACTTAAAGCGTTTTCAAAACCTGAAACTAATAATCTTGGTTAAATAATAAAATAAATACTTGATAGGCGTAGGGTGATTTATGTGTTAACAATCATCATGAGAATTTGAAATAGAAGTGGAGAGGCATCTTTAAAACTTAATTCAAAATATAGAAATTATGAATTGACAAGGCGATTTGAACTTAAATAATTTCCCGAATTTTGGCTATTAGCAAACAAGATTACACCTTGATTAAGTTCGAATATTTGACGACGTAGCATATACATATTTAAATTATATATAAAAAAAAAACATCTGGCAGTTGCAAATAAAGTAACGGCTTACTTACATTATCTCAGAAACCGTTGACTGCTAATGGATCGAGATGAGTTTCGATAAGTGGTGATAAAAAATAATAAAAATAAACCCTGTATCTTATATGCTGGCAAATATAAAAGAAAATGTTGAAAGGTAATTTTACTTTCACATTCAGTTTCAGAAATAGTTACCTCCACTAAAAAAATCGCTAAAAACAGCATAAAAACAGCATAGTATGAATAAAAAAAGGCCCCAAACTTAAAACACTTTTTTCATCAAAATGTTTATATTATTATTAAAAAGAAAGATCAAAATAATTTTTAATTATTTTTTTAAATATTTTAATCCCTTCTAACATTTTCGAAATTTTTTCAGAAAATTTGTTTTGATTGAGTTAACGGATAAAATAAGTTTAGGACTATTTTTCAATGGGAAACATAATGATGACATCACCTACTCTTTTTTCCCGGTGACAAACACATTAATTTGGAAATTGTCAATTATTATCAATATGTATGTTGAATCAAGAGATGAAAACCTGTGAATTTTAGTATTTTTCTAGCACAGGCTTAAATTTTCCGCTTCCGGTTCGGGGGATCTTTTCTGTTAATTCATCTCAAATAATATAAAGGTACTTATTACGTATTATTTCACTCCAATAAATTATTAATTTTAAATCAAAGTTTTTTTTACTTTATTTTTTATTACTAGCTGTGGCTCTCTTTTGAAATTATAAATGAAAAAAAAAGTATCTACTCCAATCCTCAGAATGAAAAGTTACCAAAAATCAGTTATTCACATTTCGTAAGCGCAAATGATATTTATCGTACTTACAAGGAATGTTTTACAAAAAACTGTTTTGGCTTGTTTGCGGTGAGTGCGAATGTAAGCCCCACACTTAGGAATAGCATCTACATTTGGGGCGATCGAAAAAGTTCTGGAAATTTTGGTTTAAATTTTAGCAAATATAAATTCTTTTTATTTTGGGGCGAATTAATTTATGCCTCTTTAGAAGTTAAAACAACTCAAATCAATGTTTTTTTTTTTCCCGCCTTTAGAAATGACTTTTGAAAATGACGTTTAAAATATCTATGAAAAGAAAAGAAAAAAAACTATTGAAATATCGAAAGAAAGTTTTAAAAAAAAGTTCCTGGTTGTGAAACAATGGTCATAAAAGCTTCTTCCACAAACTATTGCGACACAATGGGCACAGCCCAATTTGTAGTCTCTACAATCCCACAAGTATCGTAGAACAATTTATTGTAGCGAAGTTGAAAAAAGTGGATCCTTAAAAAAAAAACGAACAAAGACTTTTAATGACAAATGCGTAGGTGAAGATAATAAACGTAGACATTTACTTACAATTTTACGTATAACGCTAATTGCGTTATCATTTATGGCTGCAGTCAACTTAAAAAAATCTTGAAAAATCGAAATAAATAAATTTGTTTACAATGTTTATTCTTTAAAATATTTTGGCTTAAATTATAATATTTTAAGCTATTTATTCCTTTTCCCACCTCAGAAATGTTTGTAAACTAATGTTGAAATATTCCTGTCGAATAGTCTCAAATGCCTTTAAGTGTATATGATTTTTTACATTTTGAAGTCTTGCAGGAGCACTTCAACATGGTGTAAGAATTAGCAAATTTGTCTTGCCAGATCAATTATCAATGAGTACGATCCTCACTGGGTGCTTGTTCATCTAGACCATAACCTATGCTTAGTAAATCACTATATGTCCTGTAGCGCATTGAAGAATAAAACATTTTACCTAACAAGTATTTATTTTTAACATATCCTTTGTCAATGCACTTAATTCATCTGTGAATATTAGGGGTACAGATCTTTTTTTTTTTTTTTTTAAAGGAAATGTCAGGTTAGATCATTTTCCTTATATTATGTCAATTAACATTATTAATAGGTCGGTTTCATGTTGCCTTCTCTAAGATTTCAAAATCAACGTTGTCCAGCTCTTAGGCTGGTTACTATCAAATCATAGAGCTCAGTTTATAGTACTTTTTAATCCCTAGCTGGAGTTAAATCTGTGTCTAACCCAAGGGCATTAGTTTTTGTAACACGTCAGAATTTGAACTCGATTCCCTTAGACTTTGAAAAACAGTAGCTACCCTGGCATGTACGCATCGCTCATTCACTAATGAATTAGAGCACTCTGGCTATTGGGCGTGTATAGTGATAATATACATGCTAAAATGTCTTCCTTCTTCTACTGTGCGCCCATGGCCCAGAGGTAGAACCACCGACTGACGCCACTTCGGTCGGGTTTCAATCTTGGGTTAAAAGCAATCGGAGTCTAACGGTACTGATGAGTTGTGATACAGCGAAACAGATCAGCCTGCGGATGACGATTTACGCCCTCACACCCTGATTGAGCACTCTGGAAGAATGGTAGACTTTGAAAAGCAGTAGCTACCCTGGCATGTACGCATCGCTCATTCACTAATGAATTAGAGCACTCCGGCTATTGGGCGTGTATAGTGATAATGTACATGCTAAAAAGTCTGCCTTCTTCTACCGTGCGCCCATGGCCCAGAGGTAGAACCACCGACTGACGCCACTTCGGTCGGGTTTCAATCCTGGGTTAAAAGCAATCGGAGTCTAACCGTACTGATGAGCTGTGATACAGCGAAACAGATCTTTCGGCGGATGACTATAGTACATATATATATAATTTGTGTGTTCGTTGTGGTGCAGTGGATATCCGCTGGAACGAGAAATCGGAGAGCCGAGTTTGAATTTCAGTTGAATTCGTTTCATTTACTTACGCGCAAATACCTTGTGAAAAGTATGAATCCGTCGCTTCTCTCTCCATTTATGGGTTAAATAGCAGGGCAGACTGGGTTCTATTGACAACCAATCTACCACAGAATGTAATAGCAACCTCCCGCGGAAAAAAATCTTTAGACAGTCATGTCTCTTTCGAGGCATGATCTCACAAATGTGTATGGCATTTAATTGACTGATTATATATATATATATATATA
>JBBBDQ010000922.1:2340000-2417500 GCA_037127315.1 Ascarosepion bandense | reverse complement strand
TTCGATTCTCATTGGATTAGAATGAGTAAATTCATGATAATTATAATTGTCATAATAATTTTTGACACTATAAGTAATTTGTCATTTATATATTTTTATTGACACGTCACATGGCACTATATATTTTTATGGTACCTACGCTATATATGTAATTTTTAGTAGGTGCATGTGCATGAGTTGACATGCCTGTTTTCTTAAACAGTGAAATTAATATTAACTGGCCTAGATTGAGAAGACGTCATAAAAAAAATACTCACTCGGCAGCAACTGAACTTGTATAATGGAGGCTAAATTAGAATAGTAATCTACTAAGCATAGTTCGCTCTTCAGTCATAATGGATCAAGCGAAACAAACTTGCTACTCATACACCGCAACGAGGTCTCTCTCTCTCTCTCTCTCTCTCTCTCTATATATATATATATATATATATATATATAAATAAAATATATATAAGACGGTCATGGCACGTTAAATACAACGGTTCCCGCTCGATCACCGAAGTTGAGCCTGGTCAGTATTTAGATGGGTGCTTGGGAATACCCGGTGCTGTTAGCGTTTATTGGCGGATGAGCTTTGTGGTGCGGTGGATGTCGGCTTGGAAAGGGAAATCGGTGAGCCGAGTTCGAATTCCAGTCGATCACTCTGCATTCACTTGCGCACTGGTACCCTTGGGAAAGGTACTAACCCGTCCCTTCCCTCCAGTTATGGGTTAAATAACTGAGGTTTTCTGGTTATGCGATCCGTGGCAAACTTCTGCACCGATTGTTTGTTATCAGCAGTTCCCAAAAGTGTGGATGGTGCTACACAAGCTTTCACCACTCTAAACAGTTCTTTGTGTGGTAGTCTAACTAAGTTAGACGCTCATACGTCGAAATCGACGGGAGAGTCCATGAAGATATATATATTATGCTCTCATAATGATTGAGCTCTCTAGAGAAGAAAATCTTAAAAACAGTTTCCACTTCTGCGATATAAGCATTACTCTTTAGGAATGGATTGAGTTCTTTCGGTGACTGGCGTGTGTATACACTGCTTATATAGAACACGTTTCTCTTCCTGATTCCACGAGCCTACAGCTTAGCGGGTAGCGACTCTGACCGACACCAAATCGGTCGAGTTTCGATCCCGGCCAGAAGCAAGTGGATGTGTTTAGCCACATTGATGAGCTGTAATACAGCGAAACAGGCTTGTATGTGGATGACTAATATATATATATAATTTTCATTTGGAATTCGAACTCGGTTCCCCGATTTGTCGTTCCGGGTTGATATCCACTGCACTACAATTCGCACCACAACTCACATACTTGTTTCAAAATAAAATCCTTTGATTTGCCTCGATAAAGTTCTTCAGAAGACGAAACGTGTTGGCTGAGATAAGATTTACTTTTGCTTTTATTATTCACACACATACATTATATATATATATATATATATATAATGTATATATATGGATACAAAGAAAATAATCCGGCGTGCTTTAGACCGTTCGACCACAAAGGGCTTCACAGTACAGAAAGGTTCTATTTACCCTTTTAAAGACTGCACATCTCGTTCAGATTTTCTCGAAAGCTATATTTACTAAGTTCCGTATCCGAAACGGAAATAAAGCAATTTCTTAAGAATTAATGAATGTATTTTTAATCCGGTATTCTTATTACTGCATACGTTATTTTTATTGACTTGTTACTGTTCATGGTGTCCGCTTGATCCGGTGGGTTCAAATGACGCAATGATTTGAGGGCGCCGGTGGCAAATAACCTGTTTGTCTCCGCTTCAAATGCACGCCCATGAATACAATGACAATGCAAATATCTGAATAGGATTCTTCAGAACAAATTAATTCTAAACAGTTTTCTGGGTTGCCAAGTTCTACTCCGTCTTATTCTTGTTGAAAAGAAATTCTATCGAAATGTGTATATCTACTCATTTCGACAGATAGCAAGCAGAATATTTCTTCATATTAAATTTGATAGTGGAGTTTAGTTTGCAATGTAAATAAATTGTAAATTGATCCTACCGAAGAAACCCAAAACAATATATATTCTCAAAACAAGTAATATATATATATATATATATATATATATATATATACACACACCAAAGGTATCGAGAAAATTAAAATTAGGAAACCAAACATGATAAAAAAGTGAAAAGGACAACATTGGTACTAAATGGGCACATCACATCAAAGACAATAAAACCAAGCAAGAAAATATAAAAGGTAAAAAAGTAAAATAAGATTAGATTAAAGGCAAGTTGACATCTTGACCGTTAAGGAGGGAAAAGAAGAAAGGAGAAAAGTAAGATAAGGGAAGGGAAAAAGGATGAAGAAAAGAGAAAAGGTTTGTATGTATTCTTTGGGGCCAATTTTCCAAAATGAATATTCGCTCTGATTAGTTTAAAGAAAGACACATGTAAATTTTATATCTTCCCACATACACAGAAAACCAAAGGTTTTTGCATTTAAATGTAAATCATCTGTACAACCAACATCAAACATTGCTTGATGAAGAGAATCTATCTCGAAACATAAAAATTTCCGTGTCGCAATGTGCAATTCATAACTATAATATATATATATATATATATATATATATATATATTGACAAAAAGTCTGTGACAGTAGAAAAGTTTTCTTGTGACGCGTTTTTTTTTTTTTTTTTTTTTTTTAATCATTTCAACCCAAGCACTGTGCAGAAGGTTACATAGGGGAAGGTGGTCTCAGAGTGATTAGATATAGGAAATGTCAGATGGAGGGTGATAGACGAGTGAGGAGGTACATAGGAAGAGGGTTTGAGAGAATGGGTGCGAGTTAGTGTGTTAGGAGGTGTCTATTGACTTTACATTTAAACTCCTGGAGATTATAGCTGTCGGAGAAGCAAGTATGTGGAAGGGAATTCCACAGGCGGGAAGTGCGAGATGAATTAAGCGAAATAAATTAGTTATGTAGGTGCTACTACGAATGCGCACTAACGAGGGATGTTGGGAAATTTAAATTAATTTGCTAATTTTTTTTTTAATCTGCTTTCATTTCCATTCTTTATATTTCCATACCTTGTGTTAGAGACCCACACAATGATAATAATTTCTGTCAGGAGTTGTGAAATGTTTTAAGAGACCGAACGTAAATTTACGGTGGATAGCATTGCATTCAACGTATATGCTATATAGTTTTCCTCGTAGTGACTTTTTTGTTGTATTGTAAATAAGACATCCCCGCTCACATAGTCAGTCAAATAAGTACCATACGTGATACACGCTTGGGCGATCATGTCTCGAAAGAGACATGAATGATTGGGCAGAAGATTATTTCACAATAGGTTGCTATTGCTTTCTATGGTAGACTGGTTGACAGCCAAGGCTATAGGACCCAATCTGTTCTGTTATTTAACCCATAACAAGAGGGAAGAGACGGATTAATACCTTTCCCAAGGGTATTTGTGTGTAAGTGAATGCAAGGAATTCAACTGGAATTTGAACACTGCTTTCCGAATTGTCGTTCCGAGTCGATATCCACTGCACCCCAAAAATATCTAGAACTTCTAGTTCAGCGTCAGAATTCCGTGCGTGTTCTGATAGTGTTCGCCGGAATACTGTTGATGTCTCTCGATATATATTATAACTGTTAGTAGCGAGTTACAACAGTGGTGATGAGGAATCGAAACTTTTACGTAGTAGGAAAAAATTTTTTTTTTCTGTGGTGTACATAACAGTGGCGATGAGAAAATAGAAACATGTTGGTATATTATTTCTTTGCTGTGCGCAAAGAAAAAAAAACGAGTATTTTTAAAATAGAAAAATTATTAGCCCAGTTGGTACAAATATAACATCAGCAGCAACTACAGCCAAGGCTATAGGACCCAATCTGTCCTATTATTTAACCCATAACTGGGGGGGGGGAAGAGATTGATTAATACCTTTCCCAAGGGTATTTGCGCGTAAGTGAATATAATGGATTCAACTGGAATTCGAAATCGGCTCCCCGGTTTCTCGTTCCGCGCCGATATCCACTGTACCACATAATCACACTTTCCTTAAGCGGTTCAGCATTTTTGGTATCAATCTTGATAACCTAAACAGTCAGTTAAGTGCTATACGTGATACATACTTGGGTGATTGTGTCGTTATAGAGACATGACTGACTGGACAGAAGATTATCCCGCAGTAGGTTGTCATTTCTTTCTGCGGAAGACTGGTTGCCAGCCAACGGTATAGAACCCAATCTGTCCTATTATTTAACCCATAACTGGAGGGAAGAGACGGATTAATACCTTTCGCATTCGGCTCCCCGATTTCTCGTTTCGAATCGATATCCACTGAACCACAACGCCTATTTAGTAGCGAGTCATAAAAGTTTTAAAATTAAACTTTCCCAGCATTCCTGTTTCGTGTGCATGGGTAGTCGCAACAACGTAACATATCAGTCTGATGAAGTCCGAAAGGACGAAACGTTTCACAAGGAAACCTTTTCCACTTTGTCTTACATTTTCCCCTTATAACTTTTGAAATTTGTAATCTGATTTTTTTTATGACTCAAGTATACAAATAAAAACAATAAACACATGTAAATCACCTCGTATGAGTATTTGTTTTTGCTTATATGGAAACCAATGTATAATTACATTAAGATAAAAAACCAAAAAAACTATCCCTTAAAATTTAATTAAAAATATATTCATAATCTTTAGTCAGTCAGTTAAGTGCCATACGTGATACACGCTTGGGCAATCATGTCTCGAAACAAACATGACTGAGTAGGCAGAAGATTATCCCGCAGTAGGTTGCCATTGCTTTCTGCGGTAGACTAGTTGCCGACCAAGGCTACAGAACCCAATTTGTCCTGTTATTTAACCCATAACGGGAAGGAATAGACGGATTAATACATTTCCCAAGGGTATTTGTGCGTAAGTGAATGCAATAAATTCGGCTGAAATTCGAACTCGGCCCCCCGATTTCTCGTTCCGAGCCGATATCTAATGCTCCGCAACGCACATCTCTAATAGTTGATCTATAAAAATATTATATAAAAAAGAAATTATTTCTGGTCACATTGTCTATTGTCCAACGTCTGTCATATTTACTTACCTACCTGTTTATGTCCTTCGTACCAGATGAACTTTTACTTATGAGCTGTAGATAACATCGAATATTTTAGTTGATGCTTTAACAATTGATTAAAATAATAAAAATATATTGGAAATTAAAATATAACTGCGCATGAGGTAACAAATAATTACCTAATCAGAAAGTTTTAAAACTCATTGTACAGATTTGACCATTTGTAGATAGAAAAAATGATATATTACAAAAACTATATATAATTATAATACATAAAATATACATATTATACAATTAGATAAAATATACATGTTATACAATTATATATTACAAAAAATAGTTATCATAATTGGATTTGCTTGAACAGCAATAAATCTTTCTTGATACCAAATAAGGAAATTCATTGACACGGTTCAATCACTGATCATCGAAGAAGTCTGTTTTAAACGGAGTTTCATCTTGGGGATTTCGTAAATTTATACCTGCAATACAATGTATATTTAATTGTTCCTTATCATTAACTGATGAAAGTATGTAGAATAGATGAATTGGAATCTTGGGTAACGTTGAGATTGTGCAACTGACTGAGTTGCTGGCGATTTGGGAGAATAATGTAGGAAATAATGAAGATGAGTCGATGTGGACTTGCTGTCACTCAATCCTCAACGATTACTAGCAGAAACATGATTTAAACATGCAAGAAGATAATAATAATAATTATTATTAATATTATTATTATTATTATTATTATTATTATTATTATTAATCTGTTATAAATTGCTGTCTATAAGACGCAAAAATGTCTTAAGAGTCTAGATGAATATTATTTTAGCAAATCATACTAAAATACCTTTTAAAATAAGAAAATATGAGTGTTCACTTGGGCTATTGTTTCAAGGGGGAAAACTCCCTCGTTTGAAATACTACCATATCACAGTCTTACTACCTCTTCATTTTCTTCAGACCAAAAATTAAGTTTATTATCCAAAACTGACGCAACAGATGCTGTTGTGTGTTTATAGACATACAAGCTAGGAGCAATGATTATTAAGACCAACTTTCTTTAACGAATAATTAATGCGATTAAAAGTTAACGCGATATATATATATATATATATATATATAGTGCATGAATATATTTATATATTTATGTGTATATATATTTATAAATATTGTGTGCGTGTATACATGTATATATAATGTGTGTGTATGTATGTATGTATATATATATTTATGTATATATAATGTGTGTGTATGTATGTATATATATATTTATGTATATATAATGTGTATGTATGTATATACATATATATTTATGTATATATAGTGTGTATGTATATATATATATATATATTTATGTATATATATTGAGAAAGTGTGTGTGTGCGTATATATATATATATATTGAGAGAATGTGTATATCGTGTGTGTATATGCATATATTGAGAGAGAATGTGTATATCGTGTGTGTGTATATGCATATATATATATATTGAGAGAGAATGTGTATATCGTGTGTATATATATATATATATATATACATATATATATAAATGTATTTAGTCTTGTGTTTACGTAGCACTTTTACGTCACTAAAAGAAGCTAATACATCCAGACGACATGCTGTGCGAATGCCAGCATTTTTACTATAATTAGTGTATTAAAGGAATGTCTAAATTGCGATTGGCCCCCTATGTAAACTTAAAGAAAGATGTTTACGCATGTTGGAAATTTATTATACTTTTTGTATTTATTAAGTGGATAAGACAGTCGATCAGCTGATAAATTTTGCTCGGGATTTATACAGAAAATTTTTAAATATAAAAACACAGAAAAACGAATATCAATAATTACAAAATCGCAATTATAAAGCTACTATTTCAAAATGATTTAAATGGTATTGTCATTTTTTTCAACCCGGTAAATCGAATTTAAAAAATAATCATTGTCATTTAATAAGTTTTCAGAAAGTATATTCTGCTATAGAGAAATAAAAAAACTTAAAATATCTTACAAAATGTCAAGACTGTTATTAAAACATGCAGTAGTTTATATATATATATATATATATAAACATACAAGCCTGTTTCGCTGTACCACAGTTTCTCAGTGTGGCTGGACACATCCACTTGCTTCTGGACGAGATCGAACCTCGATTGCTGTGTTCTGTAAAATTAAATTTATTAACAACTTAAAAATAGCGATGAAATATGTTGGCATAAGAATAAAATATGAGGTTTTCAACAGAACGCTAGTTAATTATAAAATAATGTCAGAAAGAAGCTTACATTACGAAATCATTCTTTTAAATACTTTTTATTTAGAAATTTATCTTATATAGTTAAAACGAAATACAGTCCACGTGTGCTTCTTATAATATGTAGATTTAATATTCCGGTTGATGAAATTTGTGGAATAAAAAGACAACAAAATTATATATTCGTAAGTCTTTTTGATTTTTACTAATACATAACTATCATTTTTTTTATTTTAGAATTTACATCTTAGTTTTATTTAATAATATATATTCGCTCTATACAAAATTTATATTTAATTTATAATATTTATATATTTAAAAAATATTTTGTGCCATTTTTTTTATATATTTGCTAAAAGATTTTGCTTCACTTGTTCTCTCCTGTACCGTAGTAAAGCCAGGTGGCAATGTCTTTTTGGACTATATATTTACAAAATTGTTAGTTGAAAAGATTGTGAAAAAAATAAAATCTCAAGACTCCCAAGTAAAAGAAAAATAAGAATTTAAGAGAATATTCCATCATTTTAGTCGGAACTCACAAGCAAGTATTAATGTAAGATTTTGCAAAACTTGAAATTAAAATAGATATTTTGATATTAAATAATGAATTGACTCACAGTAGTACACAGTATTATAAACATAATAATTGTAAAAATAGTTTTATTCGCTTGTGAATAAAACTTAATAGCAATTCATCCCATATCAATTTCATATAAGTTTTCACATTTTTTGGTAAAAATATTTAAAACTATTATCCAAATGTCCGTGATGATAGATTACGTAATAAAATTAATGACGTAATGGTAACCATTTTCAATATAGTATTTACTAGTTCGTTCTCATTTCCTGATTGCAAAATGTTCTAAAACATTGATATAAAACTAAATTTGTCCCTTACAAAAAATACTATATTTATTTAAAATAAAACATTCGGTTGTCTAAGCAGGAGTTACAAAATGGACTTCAACAGAGCACACATTTCAGCTTATATCATTTCCGGTTACTCAAGCGTTGCTGCCACTCAAAAAAGAAAAAATAACCCTAGAGATGCAAATGTCAATTTTAGTGTTGTTAGCGCATTTATTTTTGTGTGTGCGCCTGTATATTATACATTTTAATTTAATGACACTAATTTAGTAGAAGAATATTACTAACAATACATTTTTGAAGAAAAAATTACCATAACAAATTTTCGGAGGAAAAAAATTATTCTCAGCAAACCATTTTTGAATACAAAACTAGAAAACATTTTCAGTTTTCTAAAATGAAAAAGAATAAAAACAAAAAATGTTCATTAAAATCTGACTAAATCAACTTTCTTACTGTAACTGAACATTAAAAAAGATGCTTTAAAACCCCACCCGTTAGGACAGTAGAAAATGAACACTAATTCAGATTATGATGTAATATTGAATGTGTAAACCCACAAAGGTTGATATGCCGTTAAACAAAACTCAAAATTGGTGATCGTACGAGCACTGACGTTTCAACGTGATATTGACGTAAGCCAGATGGGTAAAGATTAAATATTTAATTTAATTATTTAACTAAATAGTTGTGTGTTCATTCCAAAACACAAACAACTATTCAGTCAAATGAGTAAATAAATTAGTTATTTTATTAAATCTGTTATATTTACTTTTTAATTTGAATAAATCTATTATGATTAAGTAAATCTATATTTACCGATCATTTCTTTAAATTTAAAAGCGTTCTGACAACCAGAGGCATAGCTAATTACCTTGTTTCATTCGATGAATTCACCTCTGAACATTCTAATCCAAAAGAAAATGAAATAAAAAATGAAGAAATAAAATAAACATTTAATTTTTAAAGGTGTCGTATTGGTAGTTTAACAATTTTATCAAAAAGTTTAAAATATGTTTAGGAATTGGTTAATTAAGATTATATTGCTTGAAATATGTTTAAAAGTTTGAATAAAGTAATCATTCTTTATAAAACTATAGTATAAATGAAATCCGTGGACCTTCCACCTCGGACATCTGTTTTAGAAATTAATTTTAAAAGAATCATAGCTAAATAGTTTATTCAATTCTGATATGTTTCCTGATCACTAGTCTTAAGCTAGTCAAGTCTAGAGTTAACCGTTCTCTACTACAAACCTTATAAAGTGCAACGCTTACCATCATTACTCCATAACACTCTACCTCGAGTAGTTTTTGGGCATTGTATAAGGTGAACAATTATATATATATATATATATATATATATATATATATAGATAGTAAAATATATATCAATAATAAAAATATTATATACACAGAACTGTGCAAAAGTATTAGGATAAGAACTATTTTATCTCTTATGAGGCATCAAAATAAAGTTTAAAATCACACTTTTTCAACTAGTGTGAAAAAGTAATAGGACAGGAGTGATCAACTACAGAGTGAAAAGCCAAACCTTTGTAAGAATTATTTAACTAAAGTGGAAGGAAGGCTTTGGAATTTGAATTGGCCCCCACAAAACCCTGATCTCAATCCTATTTAAAGTTTATGGAATAATTTTCATAAAAAAATTGTTACATCTAATGTTACTTTGCAAGACACACTTCGGGAACAACTACAAGCTGCTTGGCAGGAGATACCATTAGATACATTGAGGAAGCTTCTGATGTCAATGTGATCAAAATAAAAGGCTATTATACTAAATAATAAATTTATTTGTAGCAAGTATTTTGTTCTTGTTAAAGCATTTTTTGAGTAAATTAATTAAAACTGCTTTGATTAAATTTATTTTCTGTCAGTATGCCTCATAAAAGATAAAATAGTTCTTCTCCTAATAATATATATATATATATATATATATATATACACACACACACACACAATTTATTCAAAAAGAAATGTGGACATTATTTTTATTATTAAAAAGTTTATTTTAAATTTTTCATAATTTGGACAGCTTTAGCCTGCGTGTACACATACACTACATGTAGATAAAATATTATAGTATTGACATATTTATATACATCGACATATATTATTTTCTTTGCCTATTACAAAAACTGTATTTTGACCCCGCTCTAAAAAGAATAAATCAGTATGTTTTTTGACGATAACGTTATTTGTTTTCTCTTTATGGCAAGCAGTCTTTGCAATTAAAACGGGCTCAGTATTAAGAGATAGTACATTAATGGTAATAGAAAAAATAAAATGTTCTACACTATGGTTAGTAAAGATTACATTTACTCATCGGGGAACTTGAGTTAAAATTGATCTGAAAATCGCTTGATATATGATATTGACAGTTACCATACAGTGTTGATACTCATGTCCGCACTGTTTATATCTATGAACGCTCAATTACATATATTGTGCACTCGCCCTGCATAAACATGGCAGCTTTTAAACGTGTGTGTGAGTGTGTGTAAAAGACTGCAGAGATAAATGTTAGAAGCGGCAACAGAAGATATAAATAATTGTAAACTGCGTTTGTAAATGGTCGCGCAACATTACCTACTGTCTGCAGACAAGCTAAACAATAACCTTGCATTTGTCTTTTGGCTGCCTTGTTATCTGTTCGCGTTTTGAGCCCCCGGCATATTTGAACCACTTCCGCCCCAGCACATGGCTCCATGTTTTTTTCTTTTTTTCTTTTCTTCTTTTTTTATCTCCTTTTTTTGTTTTCGCCTCTAGTTCTTTTACGGCTTTTAAAACTTATTTTATTTTCATTACTTTTAAAAAATAAACACTTTCTTTTGTATTTTAATTTTAATTTTTTAACTTTCACTTTTATCCGCTCTTTGTTTTAAAAAAAAAATTATAATTCGGCACTCTCTCGACTCGTTTCCTTTTCTGGTTGTATGTTTTATATTCATTTATTTATATATATATATATATATATATATATATACACAAGTGCTGAACATTTCCGATATTAAGCAATTTTCTCTCTAAATATCATAAATTTTCTTAACATGTAATTTTTACTGTATAATCTTCAGAACTGGATTTAGGACATCGGCAAATAAGGGAAAATATGTTAAATTAATTAGGTAAAATAAATGTATTTTTCAGTTTTTGAATATATATATATATATATATATATATATATGAGGTGCAATGGATGAATTATCTAAATTACGCAACAATTGAAATAAAGGTAATACCTCATTTTAAAAGATATTTTTACCAAAATTATACTAAGATATCATAAAATATTAAAGAGTAAATTTATTCAATAAAATCTCCATTGGCTTCAACCACGGTCTCTAGACTACTACTGAATCCCCTGCAACTTTTCTGGGCGGTCTATTTGTTTATTTGGTGAATCCTACGATAATACCTGCGTTCAGCTCATCTTTGGGACTAAAAGGAGTTTTGTTGGTTTCTAACTCAACTGCGCCCCACACGTAATGATCAATGGTGTTACAGTCTGGGGATTTATGTGACCAGAAATTATCTGGCAGCTTTAACTGAGTTCTATTAATTGTGTCATAATGCCGAATCTTGCTGACAGACATAGGGGTTTCCCTCTTGACCTAGGGCAGCATTATCCCCTTAAAGCACTTGATGTTGGTCTCTGTGTTGAATCTGAAGCCCTGTGGGAAGATGAATGGAGGTATAACGTTACCATCATTAATAATCACTCCAAACACCATGATATTGACTGGATATATCGTTCAGATCTTTCCGAATTCTTTGCACTCTCCTCAGAGTGACATCAAAACATCAATCGCATGTCGTTTTTAAATTTTTGGTGCAGTAAATTGCGTCATGGCACTTTTTCTCACAGACGCTACCTAATTGACTCTACAATGCAGTCGATAAAAAAAAAAGCAACAACATGCATGCACAAAATGAAAAATATAAAATGGCGACAATTTATTCATCGCACCATCTGTCTATATGTGTGTATGTATATATATATATATATATATATATGTGCATTTTTCATTCTCACAGTTTTCCAGTTGTAAAACGTTTTCTATTCCTAATTCTTTTTCTTAAAATTATTCTTTACATTTTTTTTTTTTTGAGAAATGAAAATAAATCAAAAGTATACAACGAAAACACTAACCTCGACTAAAGAAAGAAAAAAAAGAAGATAATTTATTTATTTATTTTTTTTTTCACACTCTTGCTTAAGATTTGTCGACGCATGCAGGGTGTTTGTTTCCACACAGCGACCGCTGTTAACTTGTTTTGCGTTTCCTTCTGTAATTACCAACGCAAACCGACATAACACCACCACGACTATTTTGAAATCTAATCAGTTACTGCTCACTGCCGTAGGTTCGTGCACCAACCCCACCCTAACCTTACTAACCGGTGTTTACAAAGGGAAGTTTTGTTATTTGAATAGGCATGTGCGAGTACAAAGCTTCATAAAGCGTAGAGAGTATCAGACTTTCTGTAATTACTGAAAAAGTTCAACAAGCTGAGCCATTTGTCTGTACTCAATGCACATTTAAAAACATCTAAAACCGAATCTTCGCTTATGCAAGGTAATGCAAACCTATTCAAGGCTGATGAGCTTCTTCAACTGGAAGTGCCTCTTTGATGTCAATATCCACCCTCTCTTTTTTGCCTTTGGCGGTCGCGGGGAAGAAAACGGACCAGTTCATATGTCAATGAATTTATTTTACAAAAATCATTTTATATAGAATAAAAAAAAATAGTGAAAAATAAAAGATAGCTGAGCTGTTTTGAACCCTACATTTAGGAACACGATTTCTGAAAAATTCGACAACTGAAGAATGTTATTGATAGTAAAACACTGTGAAATTTTCTTTCATTTTCGGCTAAGAACGTATTCATATAGGGTAAATTTTTGATTTGTTCCCCGAATGCCTTTACCCGTCAAATCTTTCCTAAACTTTCTTAATTACGTGCAAATGTATATGCTGAACTCAAATCGATAATTGTTTATTGAGAAACCAATTGTTTTTCCTGTTATCGACCAGAAAAAAAATCGGACTATATCTCACCCCTTACCAACGTTCTCATATCTGATTCACCGCTGAATGACTGGAAGCGTAGGATACTTATTTAGGCCTGTTAACTTCCTTTGAGCGAATACTCCGCGATTTGTTTGGTTCGGAACTCATTTTCCGCGTAGTAATTGCAAAAGAAGTAAATTGGTCGAAAAATTGGCAAACTACGAGTGAAGTCATTCTGCAGTGAATAACATTTTTGAAGCGTGGTTACGGGTTGAGATTAACAGCGAAAAGTTCGATATTTTTCTGGTTGTAAACGTGAAAAAAGGTAGGTTTTGTCAAACAATTATCGATTTGAGTTCAGCATTTACATTTGCACGGACATAAGGATGTTTTGGAAAGATTTGAAGGGGTAAAGACCTTCGGAGAACAAATTAAAAAAATTACCTCATATAATGGTTTGTTTTTTTTTTCTTTTATAATCGTGTCGCCCTACACAAGGCATTTACTGCCACTGTTGAACAGGGGGTTTTATAGGCGGAAAGTTATGAGAAAGAGTGACAGGTTACAGGGGAGTGTTAGAAAGAGGGTAAGAGAAGGATGAGAATACTGATGAGTGGGGGTGGACGAAGAAAGTATGAGAGAGAGAGAGAGAGAAAGAGGATGCAAGTTAGTGAGATAGGAGAGGACTATTGACTTTACATTTGAATTCTTGAAGATTGTAGCTGTCGGGAAAGCAAGTAAACAGAAATGAAATTCACAGGCGGGAAGTGCGAGAAAAGAAGCTGATGGAGTAGAATTTGCGTTGTTGTTACATAAATTTTACAAACTCTTATACAGGCCAAAAAATAAGTCTGGGGATTAAATTAGATATTATATAGAGGAAGGTTAAGTCAGATAAGTTTTAAAGATTCTTGATTCTCTTTTTATCGGAAACTTTCAAGAAAAATAATTTTTTACATCTATTATCCGAGTTAAAACAGTTTTGTTTTTATTTTTGATACATTTCTTGCTGTTTTTATTTTTTATCAATTTTTATTAATGTGACATGCAGACTTTTCTGTATAGAAGTTAGAGGTATTAGAAAAAACCGAAATCTTATTTTGAAGACTAATGGAGGTGATTACATTTAAACAACAGGTAGATTCATCTCTATAGAATTGTTATAGATTGTGACTAAAAAGTACGAACTTAGTTCTCAGTCTTGGTTTAGATTTAGCGAAGGGGCTGGAGTTCCTTCCTAAGCTGGAAATATTACATGCATTAAAATTGCTCATTGAAATAAGTTTTGCGTTTAAGAAATGTTCAGTATTCATTTTCAGCGTATATTATTGATAAATTTATACTTGGAATCATTTTAAAAAGTACAACGAAATTTATTTAAAAATATCTTAAAGATGAAAATAAGTGCTGTATCAAAAAGTCCGAACAACGAAAATATTTTAAACTGATGCAGCGATGAACACCATTTCTATGGTTAATTTAGAACAATTAATAACATAATTTCACTGCAATTATCTAGATTTCTTCAATGTCATCCTTCTAGTCCTTTACCCATTCCCGCCTAACAAATAAACCACTAGACAGACATCCAGTGAGTAGTAAACAATCTAGCAGGGATTAATTATCAACCATCATGATTACTATACATAGATCTGTAAGGTACACTGTCATATTAGATTATCCAATGAAGTGTATATATATATATATATATATATATATATATAGTGTATTGAGGCAGCAGATAATTTTATAATTTTTTAAATATATACTGTTAAATATAAGAGACACTGACTGTCTATTATGTTTAATCATGAGCCGTTCTAAACATTGTATTTTGGCTTTGATTTCAGGTGAAAATAAATACAAACATTCGCCAACATTTGGATATTTTTTTTATTAAGTTGGTTCTAAGCTTTCGGCTCACATGAGCCATCTTAAGAGTTTACAAGGACGTTAACATAAAAACATCCACCATCAGTGACGATTTTATCTTGTCTTGACATAAAACTTTGCTAAGTAACGATAACAGTTACCAAAAATAGCAAACGCAGTTAGTAAATTTGTAATGTGGTTCTATGACGTCACACCATGTGAGAGCTCGAAATGATAACAGAACCGTATATTTAAATGCAATGTAATGTGTTATGACCAGATTGGAGGCCATCTACATGAAATCCAAACAACTCACACTTAATAAAATCACGTTTTATATATATATATATATATATATATATATATATATATATATATAAAACAGTAAACATTCAGGAGAAGATTTAGTAAATAATCCTAGCAATATTATGTTAAATATTAAAACTGATCCGATAGAGAGATCGATGTAAATTTAATTTACAATATTTATTTCCTATGTAAATTTAGTATTTTGCATTTGGGTAATAACCATTTCTACAGGTTCTATGAACCCGCGTTTTCAACTCAAGCCGGACGTGAAATCTACATTTTATGTCAGGCTGGGGTTGATAATGTAGGTACTTAGAACTGTAGAACTGGCTATTGCCCAAATGTAAAATATTAAATTTACATCATACATATATTATGAAATTTAAATTAACATATACTTAGTTTTTAGTCATAATAAAATTAGACCAGTACACAATTGTATTAAAAAGTGTTCAATACAATTTTATTGCAGAACTTTTGAATATTCTTCATTTGTAAACGAATTAGTACGCAACCTAGGTTTCTACTATGTGGTATCTATCACCTGAAGACACCGCATGGTAGAAACCTAGGTCGCGTAATAACCCGTTTACAAATGAAGAATATATATATATATATATATATATATATATAGCAATTCAATTCTACATTTTTATTAATTTAAACGTTATTTTAATGTAAACCAGTGTTTGAAATTGATGCCCCATTTTTAAAAATTTTAAATATTGTGTATTTCAAAAGAATTAAAATAAATGTAATGTTGGAGACCACATTTTCATTGTTCTTTTGAGCGTGCAGATTGTATGACATAATACACACAAATTAAAATGCAAATTTCAAAGTTTAAATGTTTCAGGTGCACAGACCTTTAAAAAAATGGGACATTCATTTCAAACACGTGTATCAACTAAAAATTAACGTTTGACATATATATATATATATATATATATATATATATATATATATCTTAAACTGTTAAAGTCTAGAGTTAACCGTTATCTTCCCCTCCTATCTGCATAAACTGCCTCTTAATATAGCACTCGACATCAAGTGGCCCCCGGGCCTTGTTCAGAGTGAAACCTACCTTAAAACATATAATATTGAACTAGTCTACCAGAGTTTAACCATCTCGCGTACCTAGCTTTAACGGTTCTTATACTTCTTTTAAGACAAAAAAGAAAATGAGTTTTTTTTTTAATCGTATCACCCCGAGCAAGGCGGTAACGCCACTGATGTGCAGGGGGCTACGTAATAGTGAGAAGATTGGAAAAGAGAAAGCCGGAAACCACATCCTAAACAGAGAACAAAAGATGAGCCTCTTAACCTGTTCAATAGACGTGGGTGGACTCACTGGCTATTACTATCCAATGATCCATTCATGATTCAGTTAAATCTAATATATGTTACATGAATAATTTACAAACACTCTCCGTCACTTTACCATCGTCATAAAAGTGGCGACTAAGATTTTTTATTTATTTCTAAAAGTTACGTGTTTTGAAATACGATTATCTTGGTGGTCCCTTTCTCACAAAATTGTTAGGTTTGGGTGATGGGCTGAACATTTGTTTTTGAATAATTCATGTTTAGGAAAACTTCATCTTAGTCAGAAGCGAAGATGTAAAACTATGCGTGTTGAAGATGGAACTCTCAATACATTTTCTTATTACAAATTACTTCATGACTTATACATTTAAATTCAGTTCGGTACATCGCTACGTATGTGGGACACTAGAATATTATTTGGATTGGTTGATTTTACGATATGTTAATCCCTGTTGGGTCATTTAATGTTGAAATTATGATAATAATATTTGAGTCGATATACGTTTACTTGGAATCTGTGAATATGGTCTAAAATTTATGAGATGAGTTATTTAATTAGTAAGTCTAATGCCATCACCTTTGTTTCGATAACATTAATTTGGCCTTCTTCAGTTGGTTGAATCCGAGTAAGCCTTGGGAAAACTTGAAATCAGATCTTTACATAATTTACGGGTGTACACCAGGGGCCGACCTTTTGCTAACAGCATACGTATTTTTATACAAGCCAAGGTCAATATACATGTTCTTCAATATATTTTATATAGTAATATACAGCTTTTGAGATTTCAATCGTCCAATCGACTCAGTCGATTAAAAACTTAACTGGGCGATTAAAGTTTATTGCTTTATTTGCTAGCATGAAACGTGTTCCTTCAAATATAGAAAAAGGAAATCTGATTTCTTTTACAACCCAAAAGTAGGCCACTGAAAATTCACAAGTTACTTAGAATTATCTACAATGACGTTATTAAACATTTTGGTCTTATGCATGGCGCCTGATCTCGCTTTTATCGTCCCGGTCAGTGTAAATATTCATTTAATTAACGCTTCCAGAGTGGAGTCAAAATGTCTGTCGCCCAGATTAAAGACGCTCTCAGATTTTTAGAAACTCGTTTGGAAAAATATTATCCTTGACTCAAAATTCACGCTATGGTAACGTAAGGCGACTATTAAGAAAATGGAGTCGGTCGAGTAAAATGATCTTTAGGCGAGTAAAGTTTCCCTCGCTCTCGACCGCCGGTCGAGTGATTTCTTTTGCAAATCTCAAAGACTCGTAATATATACAATGGTTTGGCTAATTGCTCAATATCGGCAACATATTTTGTTACTTTTAATTGTAGTAGTTATTGGTTCGGACTTCGTGATGTCAATTGCCGTTGCGTGCCATTGGAAATTACTTGGTGTGCCACGCATGCTGTAGGTTGCCGACCCCTGGTGTACACAGTTGTTGTTCTACTGTCAATTTCTAGTGTTATAGCGATTTTACTTTTTTTCTATTTCTCATTAATTGCTTGCCTTGTTTCTTCTGATTTTGTGCAATAACCTATATAAAAGCCCATCGATTCGTGAATATGGCGGCCTAATAATTTATATTATTATTATTATTGGATTATTGTATTATTGGGAATGAAAAAATCGGGGTGCCGAGTTCGAATTCCAGTTGAATTCCTTGCATTCACTTACGCACAAATACCCTTGGGAAAGATATTAACCTGTCTCGTTCCTCCAGTTATGGGTTAAATAATAGGACAGACTGGGTTCTATAGCCTTGGATGGCAACCAGTCTACAACAGAAATCAATGGAAACTTGAAGGTTTCAGTTTGAAGAATCGAAGACAGAAACGTTTTGCTAAAACAAAATGCAAACGAAGATGAGGATATTAGTCTGAATGTGAATAGGGTAAATATCTCGTTTATGTTTGAGTCTACAAGCTTTTACTTGGTAGTCGCCCCCATTTGATGATTGGCGATCTAACCTCTTATCACGGGATTCAATTATTGTAACAACTCTATAAGAGGTTAGAAAGGAATGAGTATTAATACAGATCCCCTCGGGAGAATTGAACTCGTTACAGCAGTATCAACTTCGGAGAGTTACTAGCTCACGACTGCTTTAATGTGAAGCTGTAAGTAATCTGCCAGCTATTAAGATCAAAGTGTTGTAAGTATTTCAAGGTGGATGATGCACAATTGCGGAAAGATAGGACCTATTGCTACCGATTTATATATGCCAGTCGGAAGCGTAAATGATAGGGCACGTGAAAACTTGGCCTAGATTCAAATTAGATTCTCAGCCTGGGTGGTTAAATCTGAGAACTCGTCGACGCATAAACAAAGGTATTTCGTGGGCGGTAGAAAAATGAGATTGGGTGGGACGTTCGGATTTCTCGTTACAATACTGATATCTAAACGATCATAATATATTCAATTTTTTTTTTTTTTAGAGACCTATGCGAGATTCCGTAATATTTGGTCTCCGTATGCATTCACAAGAGCCTATTTCGAAACACATCAAATCATTAGCTACACACCGGCACAAATACATGTACTCACACGTAACACCTCGACGTCGGGTAATGGTTAGCAAGCTTGTCTCGCGGTAACAATTATGACCGAGTAAGTTCGGTACTCAGAGGATGTCCTATACGTTCAAACATACATAAAAAAATATATCAGTCAGTTAAGTGCCATACGTGATACACGCTTTAGGCGATCATATTTCGAAAGAGACATGACTAACCGGGCAGAAGATTATCCCGCAGTAGGTTGCCATTACTTTCTGTGGTAGACTGGTTGCCAGCCAAGGCTATAGAACTCAATCTGTCCTGTTATTTAACCCATAGCTGGAAGGATTAGAGGGATTAGTACCTTTCCCAAGGGTATTTGCGCGTAAGGGAATGCAACGTATTCAACTGGAATTCGAACTCGGTTTCTCGTTCCGAGTTGATATCCACTACACCACAACGCACATATATATGAATATAAAGAAAAAATGAATTTTGTATTACTCCAAACGTTATTGTATATATATATACCCAGTGAAATTAGCGCGAGCGCGCACACACACACACACACACACACACACACACATATATATATATATAAAGATAGGGGAAAGATGTCTGACAAATTGGAGAAAAGTTTTCGTGTGATGCATTTCGTCCTTTAGAACGTCATCGGACTGATTTTATGTTGGTGCAACTACACATGCGCACGACTAAGGGAGGCTTGTAATTTTGAATTTGAAGATACTTTTTTAATATCTGTTTAATAACAAATTTGCATTCAAGTCCTTAGAACGTTTCACCATTCTAGGCAGAACTTCTATTATCACGGTTCTGGGCATGACGGCAAACTGCCTCCGGCAGCAAGGCCTCTAATGGGGAGGTCGTGAGGAGAATGGAACCACCTTAATTGCTGTTGTTCTCAGGTCCACCCTGATCAGGATTGGTAGCACTCGTTAGGGTCCCAGCTATTGGCAAATAGTTAACCCCCAAACTGGCGTCAAAACACGATGAAATTATAAAAATAGACTTTTATAGAAAAGTATACATTTTTGGAGGAAAAATATTAGCAATAACACATTTTTTTGAAGAAAAAAATGTTATCTGCAAAATATTTTTGAATACAAAACTAGAAGACATTTTCAGTTATCTAAAAATAAGAGAATAAAAACAAAAAAAATCATTAAAATCTGACTAAATCAACTTATATATATATATATATATATATAGCCCGAAAACTGCGTTCAGTCAGAAAACACTCACTACTCAGTTGTTGACCTCAGTTTCCACTCTTATATATACACACATTTGCCACCGATATTACCCATAAATATACCATATATGAAAACTGTTTTTATCATATATAGGGTGTCAATAAAGTTTGTGTGCACGTTAAAAAAATTATAACTTTATTTGTATTTGTGATAGAACTAATCTGTAAAAAATTTATAAAGCTTAATGTACCTAGTTTTAAGTATAGTTAATGTGTTTTCCGGCATCACTCTAAATCAGTTGGCAAATGTTTTGTGAACTGCAAAATCGTATTACTAATGATGGAGGACATGTAGGAACTTAAATAACATTTCAAGAACACCTTAAAAAATATAGATTTACTTCTTTCTAATTCTTTTTACAAATTATTTCTATCGCAAATACAAATAAAGTTATAACACCCTGTGTGTTTATATATATATATAAAAACACACAGGGTGTTATAAAAGCATTAACAGTGGAAATATATATATATATATATATATATATATATATTTCCACTGTTAATGCTTTTCCAATACTGCAGACAGCTGTAACCTTTTGAGTGGAACGTCAACATTTTTTTTATGTCATTGGTTTCTCTTCTAGTTACACTTGATAAGATTTAGAATCAAGTTTTTTTTACTTGATTTTTTTACATCGCCAGATGAGAAAATACGAGCATAATTAACACATCTCTTGACCACGTCAAGCGATCGCATTACGCTTGCTTCCCCCTTTTCTCTCTCATTATCTTCTTCACTGTTCACTGAGCCACTTACCCGAATGAACTGAGCGGAGACTTCAAAGACACTCTTAACAAACCAACGCTCACACCAACCCTTTTCGGCATTTACTGCTAAGAACATTTTTAAGGACCAACCAAAAGACATTACTTTTATTTGTAAAAAAACTTAATTGTTATATATATAAATGTTGTTTCTATACACAATTTGATTTTCTTGTTTTATACCCCCCTTATAGTGGGCTATCTACTAACAAGGTCAAATTCAATTAATATATTTCAGCACACGAATACACTTCACTATAACGAATAACCCGCTATAAATTTGACATGCATGACGCTCAACTAATAGGATATCCGTTTAGTTATTTTAAAGATCAAAACCTTAATGGTTACGAATTCAATTTGATTATAAATGTTGTCTAATAATTTTTTCTCCTGATATAGCTATGATCAGCCAGTATTTGTTTTGGGAGAAATGTAGTTTTTACGTTAGCTTTCGAATTTTCTTGGTTATATAGTTTTTTACTTTGTCGTTTTCAAATTTTCAATCAATGTCGCTCAGTTGTTTATTTTTTTTCTTCTCTTCGAGCGGGGTGGATAATATCTTAGACAAAATATTTAACTTTTACATTCGTTTACTTGTTTTCTGAATAGATAAGCAAGTTATGTGAACGCAAAAAATACCTTCTCATATATCTACATGTAGATGTGTCTGAAAAAGCTGTTTGAAAAGTTACCACCAGCTGATGATATATTGTTAGCTTTTTTTTAGTATCTGTTAAAACAAATAAACCCTATTTTCTTGGTCTTCTTTCTTGCTCATTTAAAAAAAAAAACAGAAAACCTGGGATGAAAGCCAACAAAAAATGAAAAAAAAATATCCCTGTAGCTTCTGACTCATCATTCATTTGAAAGTTTGCGTGCCTGTTGAGTCAGAATATCCGAAAGCCTCAATGTATATTTTTTATTTGAATGTTTTAAAATGACCCTAGCTAAGTTAAACATTACTCGAATATCTGCCTCTAGGCAATAACTTCTATATAGTGCGTCCATTCAGGACGTGGGCGATGAAGGCTTTTAGCAATTTCCTCTTTTTTGCAGCTTTTGGTAAGAATTTTTTTTACAATCTCTCATCCTGTTCTGCCATAGGATCGTTAGCTAGGCTACTAGCAGTTCCCCCTGTTCTTAATGCATTCTATATCTCCTGTTTGTGTCAAATTTCCCAAGCTTTCTTTCTCATGACCCATCAATTTCAACTGTTCTTTTCTATGTATATGAATTTTGTTTCCTCTAGCTCAAAAACGTTTTTATTGCTTACACGCCCCGCATCCTCATTATTCTTCTGTAGAAGCGCACCTGTTACTTCTGTAAGTAGGAGAAATCCTGTGATGAAATTGTTCAGCATTCACTGCCATATCAGAGGACTGATATTGTATAGCGATTTAAAATTCTTGTTTGTTTCTAACGAACGTTTCATGTTTCTTAGTATATTTAATTTTTTGAATGCATCGTTAACTATTGCAATACGACTTCGGATTTCGGTGTCATTTTTCATTCTGAGTTAAAACAATTCCCGACTAGAGGAAGTAAATTGCGTTGTTTTCTGATTAAGATCAACACTAGAATATATCAATTCAACAATTAATATAACAAACTGACAAATCGCTACATGCTGAATACTGCTACTTCTTCTTCTTCTATGTACCCTGTCCCTTCAGGACGTAGGCGATCATGGTTCTCCACGTCTCCCTATCTCTTGTGGCTCTTAGTATGTTTGCTCCTGTTGCTCCTGGCAACCCCCGTTCCGTCATCCACCTGATCAGACCCTGCAAATATATCATCCGCTGCCTTCCTCTGTCTCTCCTTCCTTCTATCTGACCAGTCAGTATCAGGTTCTCCAGGCCCTCTTTCCTCATTGCATGTCCCAGGAACTTCAGTTGTCTCTTCCTGAGGCTCAGTATTAATTTCCTTTTTGTTGCCATTCTTTCCAAGACCTCCTCGTTGCTTGCATGCTCAGTCCACGATATCCGTAGCATCCTTCTGTAGAACCACATTTCGGCCGCTTCCAGTTTTGTCCTCATTTTCGATATTGTCCAGCATTCACTGCCGTATTGAAGAGCTGACATCACGTAGCAGTCTAGCACTCTTTTCTTCGTTTCTATTGAGATTTTCCTGTGTGTTAGTATTTTGTTCATCGTCTGGACTACTACAATTTACCTAAATACAAAATGCTAAACAATATTCGTTTTCAGCAGCTTACAGCAATATCAGGTTGTAACATCTGTTCGTGAAAGATCAGCGAAGTTAAGCAAAGTCGAATCTGGTCAGTACCAGATGGGTGACCTCTTGGGAATACCAAGTGCTGTAAACTTGCAGAACCGGAATTATTAATCGGGGAGTAGTTTCAATTCTTGTTGGATTTGATAGATTCACATACGCGCAAATCCTCTTGTGAAATACACGCATTCACCTCTTTTCTCTCACTAGCTATGGGTTAATTAGCAATACTTGTACCAGGAAACCGGTATTATTTAAAATAAAATAAAATTTGTGTCCAAAATATTTATATTTTTGCATTAAATAAACTATAGATTTTTTTTTTGCTACTAAATGAAAATAACCAACCAACAAACAACCAACGGGTGATACTAATTCAGGCTCTGGGTAAAGTAAATAAAAAAACAAATTTAGTAAAATGTATTTCAAGATGACTAGTATTTTCGAGAAACTTTTTATCAAAAATCCTATCGAAGACTGCCACAACCTAGTAAAAATCCATTTTCCTTTTTAAGAGATGTACACTACCGCTTTCGGATTTTTATCGAAAGACCTTATCTACACAGTATCCGAAACGTAAAATTAGCAATTTCAAAAGTAATGTATTTATTTTTCAGTCGATATTTTATGACTTGTCTACGGCCTATATCGTGTTGAATACACCGGTTCCCGTCCGATCACCAAAGTTAACTAACATCGAGCCTGGTTAGTACTTAGATGGGTGACCGTTTGGGAATACCAGGTGCTGTAAACGAAAGGACCAAGTATGGTTCACCGGTCCTTGGGGTTTGGGTGCAGGGTTAACAACTCTGCCCCATAAAAAAAAGTTTGTTACGGAAACAGTAACAAAAACTTACTGCCCTACACACACCTGGGTGTATAAAGGGTGTGATGATTTTATTTCTTTTCAACCTATTTTAATGTATACTCGTGTTTCAAACTCACGTGCCATTTTTTTTTCCAATTATAGTGTTTATTACCTTCTATCTGCCTGCAAAAATGTTTTGTTTACGTTTCGAATACAAAACCGATCAGATTAGTGTTTTGAGGAAAAAAAATCTAATAAAGAGTGCGCATTTCTTGCAGAGGAAAATAGCACCTTGCCGGGCTTTGACGCTCTCAATGGTCGCCTGGTCGAAAACACACCAGGTCAAACGGTGGTTTCTCCTAAGGCGAACGCAGGTTCTAACCATGACGGCGAGCACATTTTCTTTAAGATGTCTCAAATGCGTCAGCAGATCACCGTAAAACTTATCTCATCCGTGACACCCAGTAAAGTGTAGGGCAGCAACTTTTTGTTACTGTTTCCGTAAAAAACTGTTTATGGGGCAGAGTTGTTAGCCCTGCGCCCAACCCCCAAACCTGGAGGACCGGTAAACCATTCTTGGTCCTTTCGTTTACAGCACCTGGTATTGCCATACGGTCACCCATCTAAGTACTAAGCAGGCTCGATGTTGACTTGACTTCGGTGATCGGACGAGAACCGGTCTATTCAACACTATATAGCCGTAGATTTAAAACCGTGATAGTTACATTTTATTAATCTGAAGAGAAAATATTTCCGTTAAATGTTTTAAGTATGTCTGATGCCCCATTCACAATACAGCATTTTTTCAAATACTTTGATATTTATTGTGTGTGTGTGTGTGTGTGTGTTAATATACGTTGAAAAGTACTAATATAATCTTCACTTATCCTAATTAGGTTTATATACGATTTCTAAACGTTTTATTCTTTACAAAAATGTATCCATTAACCTCGCAGGGTTATTTTTTTCTATAACCGACGCGTAGGATAATAGAATTTTATGAACATCCGTGTAATTATATTAATGTGACAAAAAGATAAGGTTGATATATATATATATACACACACACACACACATATATATATATATATACACACATATCTATATATATATATATATATATATATATATTGTCCTCAGTGGGAGAGTTTTGAGATTGCTGTTTTGCAGACGGTTTATTTGAGACGCTGAAATAAAATCATTTCGGAATTGTTTATTTTTTTTATTTAAGCTGAGAAAAGTTTCTCATTTTTTAAGTGCGTTGACTCGGTTTTATTCACCTCACGCTACTATTTTTGCAAACGCCATGTAACCATATCTCTTACCCTTCAGGGTTAAACAACATTGCACACTGAGTCCCCTTACCGTCATTGGCAACTCGTCTAATGGACAGACAACATTAAAATTAAAATTGTAAAGAGAGCAAGGAACCACTTCCCTATCTTTATCCAATAAATGTTGGTAATCCACATTTTAGAGTTGGAGGCAGTGTGGAATCATGACCGTCTCAAGGCGGATTGAATTTAAACTGACATAACATTTAGATTTACTTACATAAAAGTGGAACATGCGTTCTGGAAGGAGCTTATTAGTGGTCGAAACATTAGTTAAATCTTCTTTTAATCTAATTTAAATGCATTATTTGTGTTTTTAGCATAAAAATGCATTCCAGAAGTTAAGTAGAATATTAAGAGACAGGAAAATTTCGCTGGAAACAAAGAAGAGTGTACTGGATTGTTATGGGATGTTTGTTCTTCAATATGGCAGTGAATGGTGGAAAATCTCATCAAAGATTAATGAAGGACTTGAAGTAACTAAAATTTATTCTACAGAAGGATGCTGAGGATACCGTGGGCGGAAAATGCAAGCATGGATGTGGCTTTGGAGAGACTGGACGCAAAAAAGAAACTGGTTCTTAAAATCAAGACAGCTGAAGTTTTGGAATATGTAATGAGGAATGGGACGTGCGTTGTGGTGCAGTGGATATCGACTCGGACCGACAAATCGTGGTGCCGAGTTCGAATTCCAGTTGAATTCATTGCATTTACTTACGCACAAATACCATTGGAAACGTATTAATCCGTCTCTTCTCTCCAGTTATGGGTTAAATAATAGGACAGATAGCCTTGGCTGGCAAACAGTCTAACGCAGAAAGCAATGGCAACCTATTGCTATGAATCTTCTGCCCCGTCGATCATGTCTCTTTTGAGACATGATCGCTCAAAGCGTGTATCACGTCTGACACTTAACTGAGGGAGGAATGAGGGCTTGGAGAACCTTATGTTCACGGGACGGATAGAGAGGAAGAGGGAAGGACAAGGAAAAACATCGCATGACATACTTGATGGGTTTGAGCAGATAGGTGGGGCGATAATAGAAGAGGTATTAAAAGTGACAAGGGATAAGATGTGGAAGGCCATGGTCATCTACGTCCTGAAACGACACGGCAGTAGAAGTATAAGGTATTTCTATGTATCTATATCACTTCATGATACTCTTTTGTGTCATATAACAGTATCAGTTGGATTAGGCAGATTTTCAACTTGAACAAAATAATTGTGTCGTTTTATATAAACTTCTTGTTTTTATTTCAATCGCTGAGAATTTTATTTATATTTTTTACTGCGGATAATATTAGTTGCAAAACAAGTGTTTCGTACCAAATAAGCACAATGCCGAGGTAATTGAAAGAAATAATTTAAGCGTGTCAGCACCTTGTATAAGAGTATTTTTTCAAGTAATTCCATCCCAAACCAGGCAGTAATGGCACGAATATGTAAGGCGTTATAGGAAGTGGGAGAGGATGATATTTTAGTGAGGAGAAAAGACAAAAGTAGATTCAGGAAGACAGGAGATGGTGATTGACGTTGAATTTATATTTTTAAGATTGTATGTGGCAGGGAAACAAGAAAACGGAAAAAAAGTTCTAGAAGCGAGAAGTGCGATAAAAGAAACTATTAGAATAGAACTTGCTGTTACATCTATTTCAATAGTAAAATGATAAGACCTAATAGACAATCTAGTAACACGCAAAATGCACACGTGGTCGAAGCGCCATAGAGGAGTCTAGTAGAATAACTGCTATGAAAATATTTATAGAAAGTATAGCGCGGCGTTGCTCGGGTGTAATGAAAGCTTTAAAACTAATCCATGGTCCTGGAGCTCAGACTCAGCCTAAAGAATATTTGTGTGAAGTTTGGTGAGAATCGGATAAAAATTGTGGATTTGTATGAAGAACAAACAGATAAACACTTGAAACTTATGAATATCGTTTCTTATGTCTTTGTCTATGAGTGTATCAAATTTGATTAAAATCGGACCACTCCTTCTATAGCCCGATTTTTTTCGATTTTCGATATTTATCGGGGGTACCTCGACACAAATCCTAGCTAAGAACACTCGCAGACGCTTATAGTACAATTGTGTAAATTTTCGAGAAAATCGGTTCAGCCGTTTCGGAGTCTATAGGTAACGGACACACACACACACACGCACATACACATACGCAAACAGACAGTTCCATCTATAAATAGATACAAAAGGGAAGACAAGTCAGGTTGATGGGGGTAAAATGACTGATGTCGAGATGCCAGGTCAAAATCCATAATATCACAGGCTCTTCTTTTTGTCGAAAATCACGAGATATACAACCGGAGTACGAAAACAAATGGGGCAGAAATAGTCAATGTACGGATGAATGGTAGATTTATGAGCGTTCAAGAAGGATTGTGACAATAAAAATTGCCAGGCACGACACTGTGAAGCAGTCTTCCTAGCAATTCTTTCAATATAATTGCACCACTTAATGTCAGGAGAAAACCAAGAATGTGCAATGAGTTGATCTTCCTGGGGTTAGTATCAGCCATGTTGGTGGAAGTCAAAATTGTTCTCCCTGATGTTCAAAGGATAAGTTTCAAAAGTAGCTCTCAGTTTACTTTGTAAAATCGAGTGGATGTATTGAATTTTTGTTACTTTTTAATTACTCTTCGTTCTAAAATGAGCAAACCGACTAAATGGCTAATCCGACCTGCAATCGGAGCTAAGTGTTTGATTCATACGGACTACACAGGAGCAACGTCGCAAAACAGTTACCATTCTATCGCTCTCAGTCAGTTAAGTGCCATACGTGATACACGCTTTGGGCGATCATGTCTCGAAACAGATATGACTGATTGGGCAAAAGATTATCCCGCAGTAAGTTGCCATTGATTTCTGCGGTAGACTGGTTGCCAGCCAAGGCTATAGAACCTAATCTGTCCTATTATTTAACCCATAAGTGGAAGGAAGAGACGGATTAATTCTTTTCCCGAAGGTTTTTGTGCGCAAGTGAGTACAATGATATCAACTAGAATTCGAAATCAGCAACCGGATTTGTCGTTTCGAGTCGACATACCCGCACATTTATCGCTATACTTATGAAACAATTTCATATTAGCTACATTCTTTAGTAACACCAGTTCAAAGCTCTACTCATCAGGTTATATCGAGGGAGTCGAAAATAAACTTGAAGCAGCTGAAATGTTGTTCTATAGAAGGATGCTGCGAATATCGTGGACTGAGCATGCAAGCAACGATGAGGAGTTGGAAAGAATGGCAACAAAAATGGAATTAATACTGAGCATCAGGAAGAGACAACTGAAGTTCCTGGGACACGCAATGTGGAAGGAGAGCTTGGAGAACCTGATACTGACTGGCCAGATAGAAGGGGAAAAGAGACAGGAATGCAGCGAATAACATATTTGCAGGGCCTGATCAGGTGGATGATGGAACGGGGGTTGCGTGGTGTAACAGGAGCAAACATACTAAGAGCTACAAGGGATAGGGAGACTTGGAGAACCATGATCGCCTACGCCCTGAAGGGACAGGGCACATAGAAGTTCTACTTAGCTTTTATTTTACAAGAGTCTGTTTTTTGGAACCAATGTTGCGTGGATGCTTAGCTGACCATTACAATATTAACCTGCTAAATTCAATGGCGAAACATTACCTATATCACATTTCATCACAATCTGTTCTCGCTCGATCACCGAAGTTAAGCAACTTTGAGCCTGGTCAGTACTTAGATAGGTGACCGCTTGGGAATACCAGGTGCTGTAAGCGTTTAGTGACGGATGTGCGTTGTGGTGCAGTGGATATCGGCTCGGAAAGAGAAATCGGTGAGCCGAGTTCGAATTACAGTTGAATACTCGGCATTCACTTAAGCACTGGTACTTTTGGGAAAGGTATTAATTCGTCCCTTCCCTCTAGATATGGGTTAAATAACAGGGTAGGACTTTGGGACCCTGCCCTTAAAAACAAGTCGCAATGAATCTTGATACTCGAAAAGAAAAAATATTACTAGACACAAAACTTATATAAAAAACAATAAATTGTTGAATGAAAAAGGTATTACCAGCAATAAATAACCCGCCGAGGTTGATATGCGATAAAAACAGAAGAACCAAAAAAATCAACACAATCTTTACTTTCTGGTTTGCGTTGTTAGATTCATATTACACGTTAGCATCTATCTCAAGGTTCTCTGGAAGTTTTATTAACATATAAACACTACTAAATCCTTTTTGCTTTTTTTTTCTCTTTATTATTTTACATAACGAAGGCTTAAACACTGAAACGCCGGTTTCAGTACAATCACCGAAGTTAAGCAAAGTCGAAATCTTTGACAGTCCCTAAATGGGTGAACGCTTGTGAATACCAAATACAGTAACTTTGGATGTCAGTCAGTTAAGTGCCATACACGATACACGCTTTGGGCGATCATGTCTCGAATAAGACATGACTGACCCAGCAGAAGATTTTCCCGCAGTCGGTTGCAATTGCTTTCTGCGATAGACTGGTTAAACCCAATCTGTCCTATTATTTAACCCATAACTGGAGGGAAGAGACGGGTTAATACCTTTCTCAAAGGTATTTGCGAGGAATTCTACTGGAATTCGAACTCTGCTCCCTGATTTCTAGTTCCGTGTCGATATCCACTACACCACAAGGTACATCCACAGTCTGGATGTGATGCTTGTAAAATAACACGGAATGCTAAGTTTCAGTTCCCGTTTGGTTCATTATATTCATTTACGCGTAAACACTCTTGGGGAAACGTAGGAATCAGCCTCTTCTCTCCAAAGCTATGGGTTAATTAGTAAGACTTTTATCACTAAACCATTATCTCATTCCCCAGAAATTCCTGCAATCTAAAATTTTTTTCTGGCTTTGAATAACCTGCAAAGAGGTGATAAGCCATAAAAAACGAATCATTCAATACATAACGAAGTGTTTATTTACAGATCAATTGTTTAGAATGTTCTCTTTTCGTCCCGAAACATTAAGTTCCATCGTCAGCAAAGGACCGTTTTGCAGGTATCAAGAAACTTTTAATTTAAAAAAAATATTTTGGACTGCAATTCCTAACAGAAATGTAATCAGTCACGTGCTACAAGATTTAACCCATCAGAAGAAAAATGACATGCTTCTTCGTCCTGTCTGAAAATGTTTTCTTAGAACATCTAGCATCACAGTAATCGCGTTTGAAATATAACTCCTCTTCGCAATCAGATAACTGGATATTCTCGGCGCAAATAATCTGTGTGTGCCTCTATTTTAAGGCTACTCTGTATTTATATGGGGTTTAACCAAGTGCACTTTCTTTGGTCGATGCATCTGGTGGGTGGAAGAAAGATTCTGTTAATTTGGCCGAAAGAAAGCACATTCCTCGTTCCTCGTAAGGTCAAACGGTACATCATTTTCTCTTTTTGTTTACGTAGTCGTCTGTCAACGAACAAGTCAAAGAAAGGTGGTTCTGCTCCGCTGCTCTTTTACCAGGCTGTGAAACTGGCGGTAAATATGCCGACACTTACATCTTTATTCCCCATTCGGTCTTCGATCATTGTAATGCTTAGTTGCAAAACAAATTGTGCAATGCAGCGTAGAAAACACAGAGAAAAAACAAAAAAAAAACAAAACAAAAAAACAGCTAACGTGGGTGCGTCAGAAACATTTTCGGCCCAACTCACTTCCTAAAATTTTATCAAATATCAGAACTCTATGTTCTCGTCTTAACCGGTTCGAAAATATTTCACCACCGATTAGACAATATAGTTCATATACGAAAAAAATGTTTAAAATTAACTTTCAGATGACAAAAAATGCTGTAAAAAAAAAAAAAAATTTGAAAAAACCATAGAGGTATACCTCATCTTCTTTCTTTTATGTGCCATGTCCTTTCAGGGCGTAGGCGATCATAGCTTTCCACGTCTCCCTATCCCTGGTGGCTCTTAGCACGCTTTCTCCTGTTACACCACGCAGCCTTCGTGCCATCATCCACCTGCTCAGGTCCTTCAAATATGTTATCCGCTGCTTTCCTCTGTCTCTTTTCCTCTCCATCTGGCCTGTTAGTATCAGGTTCTCCAAGCCCTCATTCCTTCTTGCATGTCCCAAGAACTTTAGTTGTCTCTTCCTGATGCTCAGTATTAATTTTCTTTTCGTGTCCATCCTTTCCAAAACCTCGTCATTGCTCACATGCTCGGTCCATGATATCCGCAGCATCCTTCTGTAAAACCACATTTTAGCTGCTTCAAGTTTTTCCTTCATCTTCGAAGATATTGTCCAACATTTACTGCCATATTGAAGAACCGACATCACATAGCAATCCAGTATTCTCCGCTTTGTTTCTAGTGAAATTGTCCTGTTTCTTAATACTTTACTTAGCTTCTGGAATGCCACTTTCATCATGCTAATTCGCCTTCGGATTTCAGTGTCGCACTGTTAGAACACTTCCTAGGTATTTAAATTTCTGTACCTGCTTGATTTTAGAATCACTCACCTGTATTTGGCATTTTTGGCTGCTTCTTTTGCTCCTAACCATGCATTGGGATTTTTGCAGTTTATTTGTAGTCCTTTCTTGTAACTCTCTTCAGCTACCTTCTGTAGGAGGTCTTGTAGTTTTCTTCATGTGTCTGCTATCATCACTTTATCATCTGCGTACCTTATATCGTTTAAGTTGAGGCCTCCGATGACGAATCCTGGCATAACTTCTAGCGTTTTCAGAATATTTGTCCCAGGCGAAATAAGTCGAATTTACTTGTCTCCGGATATACTTAGGCTAAACCACGAATAAACATTCCCTGTTTGTATTTTATTTATAAAAGCATTTTTACTAATATATGGTCAATAAGTCTATCTTAAGCTTAGAAACAAATAACTTTTAGTTATTAATATTGTACAGAAAAAAATTAATCTACATTCGTACATACTTGTAAATGTAGATGTTTACAATTTCGTGATCTTTACTGTACATTGCGGACTCTTTATTTGTGAATGTGGTTTGCTCTAAGACATCATAAAATAAAAGGATTTTTGAAGATTAAATAACAAATTAACTTATTAAAATGATTTTGTGGCAGTAGAAAATAAACTAATTTGTTAGATTTACCAATATTGCATTCAATTTGTTTATTTATATCGCGGGCGTAGATGGCTGTGGATCGTCAGCATCAACAGCTGATTCTCGCTGTTATTGTTTGATATGCTTTTTAAAAAGAAACTGGTCGAGAGTTCCATGAATTGTTTCTTTTCTTCAAGCATTATATTAAAGAGCAAAAGTTTCGTGACAAGCGTGCAAACTTTTGCAAAGCGTTGAAAATTTGGGACCATATCCTCGAAGATTTTAACTCCTTTTTCAGTTAAAAGCAAGTGCTTCTTTCATATTCTTTAGGAAAATGTACTTTCTTTAAAGACATTATCTGCTTTTAACGCTTTTCTAATGATATTACGACTTTCATATCTGTGGCTGCCAGACGAAAAGTCGAATAAATGATTTAAAGTGTTTTTTTTTTTTTTTTTTGCCATAATCGAGTACGACATAACTCGAAACTATGAAACCCATGTTAAACCTGTACAATTTTTTTTCACACCAAGCATAGCAGGACCGCCACTAGTGCGTTGGGGTTTACAGTGAGAGAAAGGATTAGTATAGGGGTATTGAGGAAAGGATAAAAACTGAACGGGATTCAAGAATATAGACAATGGCAATTGAAGTTGCATTAAAATCTTTGAACGTTGTAGATATCAGGGAAGCAAGTAAACGAAAAGGAACTCCGCCGGTGGGAAGTGCGGAAAAAAAAATATTCAACCGACAGTTCTACTCTAAAAGTTAAGTATCTTTACGGTAAAAGGGTGAAACCTGGATGTCAGCCAGTTAAGTGTCATACGTCATACACCCTTGGGCAATCATGTCTCGAAAAAGACCTGACTGATTGGGCAAAAGAGATATCTGCAGTAAGCTGCTATCTCCTTGTGCGGTAGACTGATTGCCAATCAAAGATATAGAACTCAACATGTCCTGCTATTTAACCCATAGCTGGAGGAAGAAGCGACGGATTCTCACCTTTCCTAAAGATATTTGTGCGTACGTGAATGCAGCGAATTTAACTGGAATTTGAACTCGGATCTCCGATTTCTCGTTTGGAGCTGATATCCACAGAACCATAAACGTAGCACCCTTAAATTCAAATGGTTGGGTGCTAGGAAAGATTTTGCCTAATGGACATACAAATAAAAAAGTATACGACTTCATGATACCTTTCAAGTCTGTATCAATTATGAATACAGAATAACAAGAGGAGATACGATAACTCTCTCTCATAAAATCCGTTAATTGCCTCATTTCTCTGTTAAGTCATGCTTCATATTGCTTCATTAGGCCATGATTGCAGGAGTTTTATTACTCCACTGACTGTAACATAAAAAATAGTTGAATTTCTTTTAAAGGTTTAATTACAGTATAAACCGGATATAAGAGACCCTGATATAAGATAAACCAGGATATAGGAGATGTTCTCTGGTCCCAAATTAGAGCCTGTGGTAATGTATATAAAATAGACCAAACCAGGATATATGAGAAACCAGGATATAAGAGAGATGTTCTCTGGTCCCAAATTAGAGCCTGTGGTAATGTATATAAAATAGACCAAACCCGGATATAAGAACTTTTATCCGGTCTCGACAACTCTCTTATATCCGGGTTACACTGTATAAAGTTATGCTTGTTAACATTCTCACTTTCTGAAAAAATTATCTGCTTCACTACAATATAATTTGAAAAGTATATAAACATGCCAATTGATCTGATTTTCAAAAAATGACTTTGTTTTAGCCAAAAATATTTTGATTGAATTAAAACTGAATCCTACATATATTTAAAACTGTCAAGTATAAATCATTTGAGATTTAACATAAAACTTATCATGAATGAATTTTTATACTTTCTAGATTACACATTCATGTTTATAACTTAACTACACCAAATATGAGATTGTGTCAAAGCAAAGCAACATCGTCAGTCACATTTCAACCGAGATTGTTCACTCGTAAAAATCATGAAGCCGTTTCTCTCTATGCTTTCTCATATACGATGTCGCCCTCACAAAGCTCTCGACACTTAAAAGTAGATATCAGTCACATGAGAGATAAACCGTTGACACTACGATGTCAATAGTACTTGATACTTGGATTGTTGATTGATTTTGCATGTTAACCCTAAACCTCGGAATTATCGGTCGTTTATATTTGAGTCTCTGGATGTGCGTTGTGGTGGATTGGATATCGGCTCGGAACGTGAAATCGGGGAACCGAGTTCGAATTCCAGACGAATTCATTGCATTCACTTACGCGCAAATACCCTTGGGAAAGGTATTAATCCGTCTATTTCTTCCAGTTATGGGTAAAATAACAGGACAGATTGGGTTCTATGGTCGGCAACCAGTCTACCGCAGAAAGCAATGGCATCCTCCTGCGGGATAATCTTCTGCCCAGTCAGTCATGTCTCTTTCGAGACATGATCGCCCAAGCGTGTATCACGTATGTCACTTAACTGACTGATATTTGAGTTTATAAGTATTTATTAAATCAGGATCTCTTTTGTGAGGGTGGGTCTTATCTCTCTTTAGGAGACGGAGTCGATAAAGGGTAGATGATATTTAGAGTTGAATGCTGTCAAATAATTTTCTCTAAATTTAAAGAGCGCGAATTCTGGTTTCCATCCCAACAGATACCGAATACACAACTATTTTAGTAGCTGTTTTTCATTTATGTTCACCTTGTCCAACGCCTGACAAAGTAAAAGGCAGTTTATGCGGATATATCAGAGAAGACAACGATTAATGCAATTCTAGCTCAATTCTATAATAGTTATAAAATTTGCAAATATTTAATTCACTAAATGCTGCAAATATCAAAGAACAGTGATCGGAAAAATAAAGAATCCTTATGACGAATATTTTGACTATATTTCATGTTAGGTGTTGGTTTTTAGTTTATTCATTTTGGGTTGAAATAGAGGAACGTGGAAGATGAGGCACTGGACTTGTTCTAAATAGCTACAGGGTTATCTCTGATAGGCAAGTGAATTCACAAGGTACGGAATGCAGGTTCGAATAACATTTTGAAATTTTCGGCTAAAGAATAACTTGTTAAAGCATAATAGAAATCTTAAGAATATTTCACACATTTTAATGCTGATATATATAAAAAATTTATAATAATTAAATTCATTTCATTGAATATGATCATGACCATTTAGTCAGAAGAAAATTATCTACTAGAATTATGAAAACATTGTCTTTAAGTGTTGTCCTTAAATATAACAATAAAACTCGCATTCATATCACGTGTTAATAAAATAGCAGTAAAACAAAAGGAATGTTTCTCTTAGATATGCGAAGAGTTTATGGTGAACAATTTGTTTTTAAAATTGTTTTCAGATTGTACTTAACAAATCAAAAACGGGAAAAAAACACAAACCTTTTAAAGCATACACCTATTATCATGTTACAGAAATTTAGATATTTTACATGCAATAGCTATGAATGCTATACAATCTACTCGAATATGGAGAGACTTAAAGCAACCGAAATGTGGTTCTACAGAAGGATGCTGAGGATACCATGGATGAAGTTTTTCAGAGAATGGAAACGAAAAGAAAATTTATACTTAAAATCAGAAAAGACAGTTGAAGTTTTTAGAACATGTAATCAGGAAAGAGGGCTTAGAGAACCTGATACTCACAGGGAAGAGAGACAGGTGAAAGCAACGCGCAACATACATGATCGGCTTGAGAAAGTGGAGGGTAGAGTTGTTTGGGTGGGGTAACAAGAGAAAGCCTGCGAAGAGCCATGAGGGTTACAGAGATGTGGAAGGTCATGATGTCTTGAAGAGACATGACACATAGAGGAATGAATTATTTCAATGAAATTCTACAATGTGAAAGCTAAACATGTTTGGGTTAATGCCCAATCACCTGTAATTTTTACCAGTGTAAATTATATTTACCGGCTGCCACATACGAGAAACTCCCAATATGCGTCTTTGTAAGAGATATTACCGTCTGTGTGTTATAGAAATCATATCAGATTAATAGTAGGTAATTGAAAAAAATTCGAATACTTAGGAAGTGTTTTAACAAAGGATGGAAAATGCGACACTGAAATCCAAAGACATATTGGCATGGCCAAAGACGAATTTCAGAACCTAGCCAGATTACTGAAAGACAAGAAAAATCTCATTAGAAACAGTGCTGGATTGCTACGTGACATCTGTCCTTCTGTATGAAAGTGAATGCTGGACGATCTCATCAAAGATGAAAGAGAGACTTGAGGCAGCAGAAATGTGGTTTTACAGAAGGATGCTGAGGATACCATGGACAGAGCACGTGTGCAACGATGAGGTGTTGGTAAGAATGCAAACAAAAAGAAGACTGATAATAAATGTCAGGAAGAGACAAATGAGGTTCCTGGGACACGTAATAAGGAAGGTAGGCCTGGAGAACTTGATACTCACAGGTCGGATAAATGAAAGAAGAGACAAGGGAAAGCAGCGCGAGACGTACTTGTTAGGTCTGAGCAAATGGTTGACGGAGCGGGGCTTAGAAGAGATACCAAGAGAAAAATTAATGGGAGCGACAAGAGGCAGAGTCAAGTGGAAGTACATGATTGCCTATGTCCCGAAGGGACACGGCACATGAATAATAATAATAATTGAAAGGGCAAAAAATGATTAACTTCTCTAAGTATTTCACTCTTTCGTCCTAATAGTCTGAAGAAGTCCCTTCGAAGGTCGAAACTGGTAAGTTTTTCTTGTTTATCATTTCAATTATGAGTGCTTCAAAAAACATCCTTAAATCAGTAAATGACTAAACATCTTGTTGGAGGGATATCACCTTGTCTAGTTAGTCACACAAATATGTAAATGCTTACTCTATATAATTATTTTTACTATATATATATATATATATATATATATATATTTACTTGCTTTGTCTCTCATAAAGATTATGGAGAGGTCAATTGTACATAAATCTAGTATTAAAATAAGCTGCTAAGTGTTTGATTGCGTATTGAAGTGAATAAGCCTGGAAAGATAACGCTGTGTCAAAACATTTACTGAAATACTTTTCTGCTTTTTGAAAGTTCTTCTTGGAAATGAAGAAATCCAAACTCTTACTCGTGTAGACACACACACACACACACACACACACACACACGCGTCTTCCTTTGTGTCACTAAGTTCTCGACCCATTATATGAAATCTGCCGTTCAAATCTGTTGAACCAATTTAAGGCTTTAGCTGGTAAATATTTAATTTCTGTACGCACTGATATTTCCTTAATTCTCTCACTACTTTTCCATCCCGTTTCCTAATCTCAAATCTACCCCACTCTCATTATATATATATATATATATATATATATATATATTAGTCAAAAGTGGTTTTTCAGAATAAAAAATGAATATAAATTAGATTTCTTTCGTTAGAAAACTTTCTAGTCCTATAAATATTTTTATTGCTAAAGATATGAATGGGTATTTAAAATATGGATCGGAATCCAGCAGGATAAAATAAAGAACAAATAGGAAACGTATATCAATCTAGTCAGTCAGTCGAGTGCCATACGGGATACACGCTTGGGCGATCATGTCTCGAAAGAGACATGACTGACTGGGCAGAAGATTATACCGCAGTAGGTTGCCATTGCTTTCTACAGTAGACTGGTTGCCAGCCAAGGCTACAGAACCCAATCTGTCCTATTACTTAACCCATACTTTGAGGGAAGAGACGGGTTAATACTTTTGCCAAGGGTATTTGCGTGTAAGTGAATAAAAGAAATTCAACTTGAATTTGAACTCGGCTCCCCAGTTTCTCGTTCCGAGTCGATATCCACTGCACCACAACGCACATCCGCAGAAAGTAATGGCAACCTACTGAGGGATAATCTTCTGCCCAGTCCGTCATATCTCTTTCGAGACATGATCATCCAAGCGTGTATCATGTATATCAGTTAACTGACTGATATAAATCTAACATGTTTCAATTTTATTAAAGCTTCGTCAGAGATTGAGGAAAACGGAACAAAAGACAGAAACTCTGGCATTTTTAATTTTTTCATTGGTCAGTCACGTGAATTAAAATATGTAAGTTTTTAAAGAATCTTGTATGTCTAAATGACATAGAAGGAGGAGTTCTAATACCTTCCCCTTTTTGCGGTCGCATCATTATAATTTAGTACTAATCTCTTTAAACATCTATTAGTTGTATTAGATATAAGTTAGTTTCTTTAAGAATAGATTCAAAGAAAGATGACAATGTTTTAAGTGTGTGTTTATAGGTAGTAATTGTGTTAAGTTTTCAAAGTATTTTTTCATGAAAAAATATTGTTTTTTAATTAGGGTGGCATTTGTGAAATCAGTTATGTTCAGTATTGTTCCAATTCTAAACTGGAGTGGTAGATTGTTTGTCGATAGGTAAATCTCTCTTGTGTTTGTAGACTCGGGCTTTTAGATGAAGTGATGTACCTCCACGCACACATAAGCGCTTCTGCATTGTAAACAGAAAATAGTCATGTCGTTCTTACTCTACCGGCCATAATTATTAGGCTACCCCAGGTTTTTAAAAGAAATGATGTATTTCATACTATATTTAATGGAAAATAGAATGGGTCTTTTGTTATTATTACTTTACAAGGCAAAGAAGAACTCGTACGAATCACCCTACATTTTTGTTCATTGCAATATGGGTCAGTCAATTAAGTGCCATACGTGATACACGCTTGGGCGATCATGTCTCGAAAGTAACATGACTGATCGGGTAGAAGATTATCCCGCAGTAGGTTGCCATTGCTTTCTGCGGTAGATTGGTTGCCGACCAAGACTATAGAACCCAATCTGTCCTATTATTTAACCCATAACTGGAGGGAAGAGAAGGATTAATACCTTTCCCAAGAGTATTTGCGCGTAAGTGAATGCAAGGATTACAACTGGAATTCGAACTTGGCTCTCCGATTTCTCGTTCCGAGCCGATATCCACTGCACCACAAACGCACATCCAATATAGGTAATTATTAAATATTTATAAATTCATCGCATATTTATAGCAATATAGGTAATTATTAAATATTTATAAATTCATTTGTTGCACATGTTATTGTGCAGTATTTACAAAAGAACCATTCTATTTTCATTTACAATTATCCACTTGGCAATAAATGCTAAATAGTAGTATGAAATACATCATTTTTAAAAACACTGGGGTTGCCTAATAATTATGGCGGGTAGCGTAAATGATCGGAAGAGATTTAAACTTTCAAGGCGTAGTATTTTGTTATTTACATTTCCCGATCAAGTATTAAAAAAATAAAGATATTTTAATTATGAACAGTAAATATAATTAATTCGAAAGTCACAAATTCTTGACGTTAATTTCTTTATAATAGATTCTAGAAATATAATTGGAAAGTATATAAAAAATATCGATTCATCGGATTTTCAAAAAATGGTTTTGTTTTAGTCAAAAATATTTTGACTGAATTAAAACTGAATTCTACATTATGTAAATCCTTCATCTATAAATCATTCGAGATTTAATATAAACTTATTATAAATGAATTTTGAAACTTTCTAGATGACACATTCATTAATAATTTCTAGAAAAGTGTTCGGTGGTAACTTTTAAAATTTCTTTTTTCCATAATTTCAGAGAAAAAAATCGTGAAATTTGAAAAAAAAGTAAAAGAAAAGAAGTCTCCATATCCCAACGAGAAGAAATCTATAACCATAAAAATTATATACATTCATGTCCATCTAAATTTACATCTTTGTAATCGTTTATGAACTAGTAATATTTTCAGATAGTAAGTCCTGATGCTAAAATTTTCACTCGTTTCATACCAGTTATTCTATCCACAACTGAAATACTGATTATAATTGAAAAATATGTGTACTTGAAGGATTAGATGCCAATATCTGCACTAGGTGTCTGAAGACGCCAAAATCTCAAAATATATGTAAAATTCTGGGGTACAATAATTTGTTCTTTGAATCTATAATTGATTCTATAAATTAAGAGCAAAAAGACCAATGCGACTTTACTTTCGATTTTTGTCACTCGTCATGGCGATCAAAAGAGTATTTGTAAAGAATTGCAACGTGCTCCATGTGTCACGACCATATCAACTCTGGATAGCAAAACAAAAACATTGAATCCAAGACACGTGTGAACAAATTGACAAACATCACCTTTTTTATTTTGTTGTTACTGTCAGTCATGTTATTATCTGAATGTGCTTTTTCCCCTCTCAACTTGAGTTTCAGGATCGGATTTCTAAGTCGGCTTTTAACAGAGATTGTAAAATGAGTTTATGTAGGCTGTTGGATATTTCATGGTTGTGTACATTTTCATCAGGGTGCGCTTAGCTTGGCACAGTTGTGGAGCACTTAGGGAGGATGAAACTCCTTACAATTGTAACGCGATAAGCAACAGATGAGTTTATACAACCCATTCTAAAATAGGCGCCAGTTGCCATTAGATCAGTCTATCTAGATATGTCTAAATAATATAATAACACTTATTGATATCCGCCAAAATTATACAATTTAATGGGTATTTAGGCAAACAGACGTTTTTGTCAATAGAATGCTCAGCATATATTTATCCCAATAATTATTATATCAAAAATATTAAAAATCTTCAGTAAGCAGCTGTAAATCTTAATTTGTTTCTCAGTGCAGATTTCACCCTACCTCTTTTATTCAACAATTCTCTTTTCACACACACACACACACACACACACACACACACACACACACACACACACAAACTATTTCTCTCTAGTTTCTGTCTCTTTTTTTCACGGTCTCTCTCCCTTCATCTCCTCCTCATTCTTTCCCCCTTCTCACTTTCTTTTGCTCTCCTTGTTTCTTAATCTCTTCATTTTTCTCCATTTAATTTCTCTCTCGTTAATTTTCGTCTCTCATTTCACGGTCGCCTTCTCTCTCTCTCTCTTTCTTCCTCCCCACTTCTCACACTTTTCCTTCTTATTTTGTTTTACTGTCCTCATTTCTTACTCTCCCCATTTTCTCACTCTCCCTATTTTTTCACAATTTTCTCACTCCTTTTCTTTTTATCCCTTTTGTCCTCCCTCTTTCCCCCTCCCTTTCCACCCCTCCCTTTTTTCCTCCTCCTTTTTTCCTCCCTCTTTCTTTTTTCCTCCCTCTTTCTTTTTTCCTCCCTCTTTCTTTTTTCCTCCCTCTTTCTTTTTTCCTCCCTCTTTCTTTTTCCTCCCTCTTTCTTTTTCCTCCCTCTTTCTTTTTTCCTCCCTCTTTCTTTTTTCCTCCCTCTTTCTTTTTCCTCCCTTTCTTTCCTTTTTTCCTCCCTTTCTTTTTCCTCCCTCTTTCTTTCCTTTCTCCCTTTTTTCCCTCTTTCTTTTTTTGCTTTCTCTTTTTTCCTCCCTCTTTTTTTGCTTTCTCTTTTTTCCTCCCTCTTTTTTTTGCTTTCTCTTTTTTCCTCCCTCTTTTTTTTTTGCTTTCTCTTTTTTCCTCCCTCTTTTCTTTTACTTTCTCTTTTTTCCTCCCTTTTTTTTCTTTTTTTTTGCTTTCTCTTTTTTCCTCCCTCTTTTTTTTTGCTTTCTCTTTTTTCCTCCCTCTTTTTTTTTGCTTTCTCTTTTTTCCTCCCTCTTTTTTTTTGCTTTCTCTTTTTTCCTCTCTTTTTTTTCTTTTTTCCTCTTTTTTCCTTTTTTTTTCCCCTTTTTTTTTTGCTCTTTTTTCCTCCCTCTTTTTTTTTTGCTTTCTCTTTTAGTTTTTGTTACTTTTGTTTACTTTTAATCTTTGTTTCTTTTTTTATTCTTTTTTCTCTCTTTCTCATTATTTTACCGGCTCCTATATCCTTATGACTATATAAAAACATACCCCCAGAAAGTGTACTGTTAGATTTGATTATAAAACTCATTTAAAACAACTAATGTTATTGACATTTTTTCAGAATGAACTCACAATAATATCTCGAGTATATCGAGTGACTTTCGGTTTCTAAGATCTCTCCTTATTAAAAAAAAAGAAAACAACAAAAGAAAACAAAAAAAAAACAGATAAATTGTTTGGGGGTGTCTAGTTTTATTATGCAAAGTACGACATAATTTTTTATCTCTTAAATAGGTCCAAAATATATCGGCCGCATAAAGATATTTGATTACGTTTACAGTATCGTGCATAAATAATTTTAGCTTAAGTGTTAATATAGAAGCTTTTATATTATATAGCCCTCCTTAGAATTTCATTTACTTGTTTTAAATTTCCACGATTACAACATTACCGACACTTGATTTTCTTGTTTCTCTGAGACCGTTGTTTCATTATTACTATATATATATATATATATATATATATATATATAATGAAATTATTTGTTTGAACTTTATTTTTGATCGATAGTCGTATTTACGTAGATATTCTGTTTATAATCAAATAGTATTAGATATTTATTTGTAACGGCCTGATTATTTACGATAATTTTTCTTACGAAAATGTGTGCCATTCGGCAGGATTCGAAACTGCAACTCCTATCCATATAGGGAAAGCCACCAATTGATCGAGGGCATCGTAGACATCTCGTCACAAATGACCAACAGTCTAAACGAAGTAAAATTAAGCCTATAACACAACACAATTTTCGATTCATCGTAATAGGCATATCTGCTCTGAAATGTATCGTAATGTCAACAAATGTAAATATAGATACGGTTATTACGATGAATCAAAAATTGTGTTAAATAAGCTGGATTTGACTTCGTTTAGACTGTTGGCCATTCGTGGTCGAGAGGTCTAAGACGCGCCAAATCAATTGACGGCTTCCCCTATATGGATAAAGGTCGCAGTTTCGGATCATGTCGAAAGACACACATTTTCGCAACAAAAACTATCGTAAATAATCAGGCATGTAGAAATAAATATATAATACCGTTTATTTATAAAAAGAATATCTACTTAAATTCGAGTATCGATCAAAAATAATATTCAAACAAATAATTTCAAATTGTCAGTTGTTTATAAACAATTTCATTAATCTTCGTAATATATATATATATATATCCTAAACATATACTGTTAAATATGAGATAATAAATGTCTGTTATGTTTAATCATGAGCCGTTCTAAACATCGTAATTTGGCTTTAATTTCAGTTGAAAATAAAGACAAAAATTCTCCAACATTTGGATAATTTTTTATTAAGTTGGTTCTAAGCTTTCGGCTCAGATGAGCCATCTTCAGAGAGGTTTCAAGGACATTAACACAAAAACATCTACCATCAGCGACGATTTTATCATGTGTTGACATAAAAATCCGCTAAGCAACGGCAACAGTTACCAAAAATGGCAAAAGCAGTTCGCAAAATCTGACTCCAAACTACCTATGTTGTTCTTTTAAACGGTATTGTTAGTTTGGCCTTTCATTGAAACAAACTGTCTTGTCCATCCAATATAAGTCTACATTCATCATCAGAATTTAGTTTTTGGGAAATCGGCTTACATGCTGTACCGCGCCAACTAACACTTTTCTCTTTGTGATTTTTACTAAATGGTGGCAGTTGAGTCGCCGTCACATCTTGAAACAATATTCAGTCTTTTTCTGTTTTCATTCACAATACAAGCAAATACAAATTTTTCATTACTTGTCAGATTACGTTTCTTCCTTAATCTTTTAATTTTTCTCAAAACTCTTTAGCATTCTTAAAACAATTTTTTTCTTTACAATGGTTTTAGTGTGCTTTGCACGAATGCACTGGAGTTTCAACATATTCGTAATTTCCGTTTTATTTTTATTTTTGTTTTTTTTTCAATATATGGCAAACATTATATATCAAAACTAAAAAAAAAATCAAGTTCAGTGCTATTATACAGCGTGTGATGGGTAAATTATCGCCATTTTATATCTTTAATTTTGCGCATGCTCCCTTTTTTGGAATTGTTTTGTCGCCTGCACAGTATATTATGGTTAGTTGGGCACCGTCTGTGAGAAAAAGAGCACCATGACGGAATTCACTACTTGACATTCGCCTAGGAAGTTCCAATACAAATATTTCAGATGGATTCGGAACGAGTTGGTTGAGTCTAATTGTGATTACGAAGGTACGGCACCTCGAAAAACTCAATCTGATTTTTTTTTTTTTTATAAAAAATAAACTTCCGGATTTGTTTGTGAGGGCCTCAGACTTAACACGATAGAGTAGTGCTGCACTGAATCAAGAAGACTGGTTACTGTAAGATCCTATGTCTGGTAACAGGAGTTTAACCCGTGCCAACCAAGCAGGAGAACCCATTCATGGCTGTCACACAAATTCTGCGACCACATCACTTCTTTCATCACGCCAACTACCCAGACAATAACCCCTTTGATTATTATATGTGGGGCACAGTTGAGTGAGACAATATCATCTTTGTGCGTTTTAAAAATTTAACTGACGACAAGGATTATGGCAGCATTCACCGACTGAAACAAGGAGACCGTCCAGAAAAGATGCAGGAGATTCTGTAGTCGTCCGGAGGCCGTGGTTGAAGCCAATGGCGATTTTATTGAATAAATTTACTTTATAGTATTTCAAAATGACACAAAAATATGTTAAAAGATGTCAGTGTTATTTTCATTATTGCATCATTTAGACAACAATTTATCCATCGCATCCTGTATACTCACCTTTTGAGTTATATAACGTCACACAAGAAATAAGTTAATGCACCTCTTTCTGAGGAACTAATACGAGTTGATATTTTCCTGTAAATTTATCATACAAATATTTGCTCAAAAATTTCCGAACATCGGTTAATACAAATTGTGAAAAGATTGACATTCATAACATGTGCAGACATTCTTTTATGCGCTGTCTGTTTTAAGATGTGAGCGATCATGGCTCTCTACAACTTCTTGTTGTGCTAAGTAACATTTGATTCTTTACCATTACTTTTTCCTAGAGCCGTTATCAATTCATGCATATTAGCCAGGTTTGAAGCTGTTTCTCACTGTCCCTCTTTCCTTCAATATGTCTTGTGTGTATTAACTTTTCTAATCCGTCTTTTCTCGACGTGTTCTATTGGTTTCAACTGTTTTTTTACAAGTGCGTGTATTACGTAAAAGTTAAGTCTTCATTTTACCCTCATTTTCCGTATTGTGACTAATCCGAAGATGTTATCGTCTTATTTGTTAATATATCATTGAAATTTCTTTTAAAATTTCTGAACACCTTCACACACACACCTTCACACATACACACACACACACACACACACACACACACACACACACACAAAGCAAGATGATACTGCCGCTAAGAAGAGGAAGGATTTATAAAGAACCGGAAACACAATCCTAAACAGGAAACAAATGATAAATCTCTAATTCTGTTAAACAAAACAGGGAATGGCCGTGGATTGGACGATAAGCAAACTTATCTAATTCTATTGTACTTTTTATACCTATTTTTATGATGAACCGAAGATCTTTCAGCACTTCTTCTTGAACGTAAGGATAATACAAAGGATACTCTATATAGCAAACTGACATTTACCATATTCATCTTGCATATGTGAAGCGACAAGACATTTTAGCTGTTTTTACAACATGAGAATTTTGCAAGGTATATATTTTACATGTATCACGTTATTTTTCAGAGGATTGACAGATGATACAACTTGAATAATTGATTTCGGTAATAACCAAAGAAAAATAATCCATTGTTATTTAGGAATGATAGATCACATTTTCGAAACCAATCTTTTTTGTGGGTGTAGAATTTATTTCCTTGTACATTTTTTTTCATTTATTTCTACTAGCAGTATAGCGCGGCGTTGCTCGGGTGTAATGAAAGCTTTAAAACTAATTCATGGTCCTGGAGCTCAGACTCTTTGGACATTGGCACGAAAGACTAAAAAGCAATAGTTGTTACCAGTTAAAGCGAAACCGTAGACTGAAAGAAAAATGAATGGATGTAAGTCAGATTTTGATTTCCTGGAATCGATATCAAATTTTCTGCATTATTGAAAGAACTGCAAACTTGAAACTTCTGAATATCGATTCTTATGTCTTTGTCTATGAGTGTATCAAATTTGATTAAAATAGGACCACTCCTTCTATAATCCGATTTTTTCGATTATCGATTTTCGATATTTATCGAAGGTACCTCGACACAAAACCTAGCTAAGAACACTCGCAGACGCTTATAGTACAACTGTAAATTTTCAAGAAAATCGGTTCAGCCGTTTCGGAGTCTAGGTAACGGACACACGGATACACACACAAAGTTCCATTTATAAATATGTTTAGATATGACGTTTGAGCAACTTATTCGGTTTTTTTAAGATATAGCCAGTATCAACTGAAAACGCACGCAGATATCATAATACTTATATTTAAGCCTTTATGTCTATAAGTATTCATGTAAGTATAAAAGTTTCCTGAAGCGTGCACGTGTCTGTAAATATTTGGAAAAAAAATCGCCTGTACTTGGTGAGCAAGGCACCAGTCTGTGTTGGTTTGTATTTCATCAAATCAACGCCCTCTTCCTTATTTCTCTTTCTTGATGTCTTCACTTTTAGTTTTTTTTTAGTTTTCCTAATCTTTTTCACGGTTCAGGCTGATAAATTTCACCTGTGTTTTAACTACTAATGTCTTTCATGTCTGTTAAGGTATTTGCTAGACTTTTAACTGCACTGATTATCATTGAATTTTTCTTTTTCGCATGAACTTAAAAAGGAATTAACTGATAAGCCTTTTCGAATTATTCACAAACAGACGTGCATATACATAAAAATACAAGTACACTCTTAAATTTACGGACACGATCATGTAAGAAAAACTCACACAGAAAATAAATTTTGTTGGTATGAAGACGTAGTGTGCGTGTTAACGCTTATTAATTCGGCCTTGTGTCATACATAACCGAACTCATTACAACTTACTATTTATTTGTAATCATCAGAAGTTTGTCAGCAAGTTGGAATGTATAAATTTGTAGAAGATTAAAAGTATACCATTTGCATCTTAAAATAGAAATTTATTGATAGAAAAGAATAACATGAATTGGTAGAAGTTAAACGTTTCAAGAGAAACAGTTAAGAAGTTAAGGGTATCATGTGTTCGTAGTAGTAACTTGTTGGGAAGAGTTTGTGTAAGTAGGCAGGAATGTATGTATGTATGTTTGTTGTTGGGTAGGAGTGTTTTGAAGTTATCGCTCAGTGAATAGTGTAAAGGCAGAAGGTGAGTGGTGACCGATGAAGGTGAGAAAGAAAAATAGATAATAATAATAACGATCACTTGACGTTTCTCAATGGTACGTGTCAGTTGCTCATCATCTAAACTTTCTGAAGCGACGGTCGTCCTTGCTCGTTTTTTATTTCGTTCTAGAATTCACTCCCGGATGTGGTTCTAGCCTTTCCATTAGACGATAAACATTTCACATCGAGGTGTGAAATTTCGCAAGTTTTGTGTGTGTTAAGCAAAGTTTGTAAATTCCAGATAATTCGTTTAATTTCAACAATGATTCAGATTCGAATTTTTAAGTTTACAATTTTTGTTCACTACAGGTGTTGTTTTTTTAAATCTATAATTGATGGGAAAACCTGGATATAACCTGTGTAGCAGGATTCATATAATAAGAGTGAAAATAAGATTCTTATAATATAATTAAAAGGAATGATTACTGAGACTTCCTTCTTAATATAGCCCTCTACCTTGAGCGGCTTCCAAGGATTGTACAGAGTGAACCTTACTGTAAAAAAAAAAAAACAAACTCACAGACAATAAAAACAAAAGAAAGAGTGCTGGTCGATAATGTTATGGCAGTGAATGCTCATCCGTTTTATGAAAGATGGAAATTTTTGAAACGACGAATTTTGAGATGGCCATTATCGTGAAAGTTTTAAAATTAACAATTACAAAGTCATTGTTGCTAACAATCAGAACGATATAAGTGGAAGATTTATGACATAGTAAGGAAAAAAAGCTTGAAGAATTTAACACGCACATAAAAAGGAAGAAAGTAGCGACCAATGAAGTTGGCATAGATGAACAAATGGGTGGCGATATAGATACCGTAAAAATAAAGCGGGGCTGCAAATGAGCAAGCATTTCTTAAAGCTGAAAAATGGACGCTGTGGAGAGGCATATACACCAATTAGAGCTTAAAAACTGAATTTATTTTACTTAGTTAAATCTAACGCAAGATCATTTAAAGCTGTTTTCATATTTTTGAAGCCTGTGAGTTTTGAAAATAACTATTTCTAAATTTGATATTAATCCTATAAAATCAGCATTAGAAAACCTTTTTTGTAGAGAGAACCTCTTTGAAGAATACAAGTTTTCTCAAGCTTTTCAGATTTAAAATTGTCATTAAGTAAATGAATTAATATTCGAATTTTTTAATAGTTAATTTTTTGCTTAAAAGTTTATTTTCGTGAGAAAATGTAAAGATTATCATTGTATCTAGAGTTCGTTAAGAGATTCTAATCCATACTACATTGCACTTAACGCGTGCCGTACATGAACTAGTTTTAAAAGATGACTGTCTGTGAATAAAGAAATATGCATTCGCATATATAGATATAGCCTAAGCACGAATTTACACGAGATACTAGATTAGCAACTAGGTCCCACCCATTTACAGTTAAACAGATAAGATGTAACCGTAAATTTTACTCCAACAGCTTTTCTCGCGCTTCCCGCCTGTGGAACTCCCTTCCACAAGTCTGCTTTCCCGACAGCTACAATATCCAGGTGTTTAAATGTAGGGTCAATAGACACCTCCTGTCACTCTAACTCTCAATTATTCTCAGAACACTCTCATTTACCCAACCCTCATTCTCGGTATCCTTACCCGCCTATCACCCACCCTCTGACATTTCCTATATTTAACCATCCTTTCTCCACTCTATGTAGCCCCCTGCGCAGTAGTGGCAGTGACATGCCTTGCTCGGGGTGAAACGCTAAAAAAAAACAACAAAAAAAAAAGACACTCTCGTTGGTTGTGATGTTTGAGGATCCGACAAGCACATTAAGTTTTTTGTTTGTTTTATATGTGACATTTCACTCTCGCTAGTGAACTGCATACGAGCCAACATATTGTGCAACAGCGAGGACAATACAACTGATTTCAAAATTTTATCACACACACGCGCACACATTTAGGTCAACAACGAACAGGGACAGTATGTTTCTTGTTTAAATGCAATGATGATTGCGTTTAAGCATGACTACGTTTTTTTTTTTTTTAATCATATCACCCCGGGCAAGGCGGTAAGGCCACTGGTGTGCAGGGGGCTACGTAAGAGTGAAAAGATTGGAAAAGAGAAAGCCGGAAACCACATCCTAAACAGGGAACAAGGGATGAGCCTCTACACCTGTTCAATAGACGTGGGTGGAGTGTGAACCAGGCGACCACAATGTCTACTTTTATATTTGCATACGCTTTAACCCTCATATTGAGCACTTTAACCCTTGAATATAGCATATCTTAAAAAATATTTTCTCTCTCTCTCACTCTCACACACACGCATATATAAATTTTCTTTTCGTTACTTCTCGTCTAAACATTGCCTCGCAATTCAGTTAATCAAGCTCACTAAGTCATAGATTGTTTTTCTCTATATCTCTTAAATTTAAGCTGTCCTGTGAGTATCAGATTTTCTAAGCCCACTTTCCTCATTATCTGCCCTATAAATTTAAACTCTTTCTGTTTAATGTTAAGCATAATTCTCCTTTTTGTTTCCTTTTTCTCTTTAAAACTTCGTCATTGCTAACTTGTTCTGTTCATGGTAATCTCAGCATCCTTCTGTAGAAACACACTTTGTTGTTTCAAGTCTTTGTCTTTGGGTAGATTGTCCGCCATTCACTACCATATAGCATGATATTACGCGACAGTTCAGTACTCTGTTTCTAAGGAAATTTTTCTTTCTTGATACCCTACTTAGATTTTGGAATCTCTCCTTGACTATCCCAATGCTCCTTGGATTTAAGTGTCGCATTTCCCGTCCTCTGTTCAAACCTTTCTTAGATATTTCAATTTTTGTACTTTGATTTCAGTATCTCCAATTTGTAATAAGCAGGTTGGGCTGTTCCTCTTGCTAACAACTATCTATTTTTATGTTAAAATTGGGACACGTCAATATTGAATCCTGATAGAACTTCTTACACTTGATTAATCCACTAACCTTGTATTTTAACTTGAACACACTTTACTGAAATCTTGAGGCTTCTACTATTGTTAATATTGTTCCAATTCATTTTAATTGATACCGTGCAACTCATCGAGTTACATAAAAATTTTCAAATTTCATAAAAATTATTCTGGCATATATTAAATTCGAGGAATTTGTTAGTTTTAACAAACTGTAATAATTCAGTAAGTTTCTCTTTTGACCATATTCCAGTCCATATCTTTTATCACTAGTTCTCTCAGAATCATCTCACTGTACAGTATGAATAAGTCCGGTGAGAAGACATATCCTTGTCTTACATCCCTTTCTATTTTTGTATATCTACTGAATCTCTTATCTATAAAAATATCTATTAAGTTGAGTGTATCAGATACTCAAAGCTGTTTCCTCATTGTCTTCTAGAATGTTCAACTGTGGCTTTATAAGTGTAGCTTTTGTTCATATTTTCGTTAAAATTTCATTATTGTTCACATATAGTATTTTCGGCATCCTTCTGTAGAGACACCTCATTTGTCTTAAGTCTCCTTTTTATGTGTAAAATAGTTGTCTAATATTTATTGCTATATTTATATATATTTATATTACCTAATTGTTCAGTACTTTTTTCAAGCGAAATGTTCCTGATTCTTAATTTTTTTTTTTTTTTTTTTTAATCGTATCACCCCAATCAAGGCGATAACGCCACTGATGCGCAGGGGGCTACGTAAGGGTAAAAAGAATGGAAAAGAGAAAGCCGGAAACCACATCATAAACAGGGAACATGGGATGCGCCTCTTCACCTGTTCAGTAGACGTGGGTGGAGTGTGAACCGGGCGATAGTTTAGTCTATCTACTCCAACTGGAAAAAAAAAAAAAGTGAAAAGATTTGAAAAGAGAAAACCGGAAACCGCATCCTAAACAGGAAACAAGAGATGAGACTCTTCACCTGTTCAATAGATGTGGGTGGAGTGTGAACCGGGCGATAGATTTTGAAAAGCACTTTTAGCTCTTCCTATGCCCTTTCAGATTTAATGCTTACATTTTTGACGTTTGACAAAATAGCTAAATTTATGTACTTGTTTCATTTGGACGCTTGAAATTCTTGAACTCTAATACTTGTTAACGATAATCTATTCTGTTTTACAATTAATTAGTAGTTAACACTCCTTTTCTGCTTTCCTTTATGGTTTTGTTTTGAAGTTCCTGCTGCATTTCTTCATCGTCTTCTATCAACACGGTGTCTTTTTCATATTGTGACTACCAATAAAAAATCTGGGAAGGACTTCGAAAGCCACACATAATTCTATTAAATCAACAACAAAAAAAAACAAAAAAAAAACAATGAACTTGTTTTTGTTTTTTTTCGAATGAACAAATTATCGGTTGTTAAACACGGGCTTTGTTATCGGGTTGATTAGCTCTTAACGTAACTCTCCGCTCCCAACCCAACACTTTTTACACATCACCACCACCATCACACGGATTTCTACGTCATCATCTATTATTGTCATGGCGACCATGTTGTTCTTTTAATCTATCTACATATCACCCACGCAGTTAAATTTCTTCTTCGCAAAAGTGTTAGTTTATTAAAAAGTATAACATGTTTTTAAAGAATACTAGCAGTATGGCCCGGCGTTGCTCGGGTGTAATGAAAGCTTTAAAACTAATCCATGGTCCTAGAGCTCAGACTCTTTGGACGTTGGCACGAAAGACTAAAAAGCAATAGTTTTTTTCGTCGTAAACTGAATTTTGAAGGCTAAATAAGTCCTCTCAGTAAATGGTATCATGGCTGAGACTAAGAACTATAATTATACCTACTTAGAGCCAAACCTGAAACAAAAACTAAAATAAAAGGGCTGAAAAAAATACAGACATACAGGCAGATAAACAGACACACACGCAAACATCTTGCCTTTTATATATATATATATATATATATATTATCGATTTTCTGCACTATTGTAAGAACTGCAACCTTGAAACTTCTGAATATCGTTTCTTATGTCTTTGAGTGTATCAAATTTGATTAAAATTGGACCACTCCTTATATAACCCGGCTTTTTCTATTATCAATTTTTGATATTTGTCGGGGGTACCTCGACACAAACCTAGCTAAGAACACTCGCAGACGCTTATTGTACAACTAGGTAAATTTTCAAGAAAATCGGTTCAGCCGTTTCGGAGTCTATAGGTAATGGACACAGACAGACAGACAAAGTTCCATTTATGAATAAGTTTAAGTAGATTCCTAACCTTACACACTTCCTCATTTGATTGGCCAAGCATAAGAATACTGACTTAGTTTTCGTCTGAATTGAGACTAGAATCTTTCGGCACCCTTATATAATTAACCCCCCCCCCAGCTTAGGGGAGAAGAAATGAATTCATACTTTTCCAAAGTTATTTACATGAAAGTGAATATAATGTATTCTACTTGGCTATCTGTTTCTGAAGGCAGTGGTCAAGTGGAATTTCTTGTCGATGAAATACGGGGGGAACGCGGGTGGTTTGTTAATATGTAAGTGGTATGTTGGGTCTAAAGCCGGAAGTTTACAATACATTTCTATAAGTCATGTAAAAAATAAATTTTTTTACCATATATCTTATTAACCACATCATAGTTTCTTTCATTATAGAGTATTTTATAGATTTTATTCAATTGAATAAACTTAGTTTTTTTTTTTTGTTTTACCCAATTCTTAATACTTTTGAGCTTTGTACTGAATTTGACAACAGGTAAAAGAAACCGTGGTTAATAACGCTGAACTGGAAGTTTAATTGTTTATTAGAAACATTAAATGAAATTAATTTATTTTTTCGATTATAAGCATTTTGCAAATGACTTGTCAATGACGAAACTCTGCTTGGATTACAAAAGTCGCAAACAAATTATAATAACGTCAGCAAGATACCAATAATCTTGAATTTTATCGAGCAAAGGTTCATCAATATTTTAATCTAATTTTATCTATGTAAAATTATGAACGTGGAATTTCGTATTAAAGCTCGGTCATTTCATTAATATCCAGCGTAAAATCCAATAGTAATTCGTTGTTTTTACCTACAACACATTAATTTCCACCATCACAATTACCCTAGACTCCAAACTGGCATTTATATAAAGATAATAATCATTTAGCAATAATTGCCAAATATAGACTTTGTAAGTCGGTCGTTATGACACTGATTATGTTAGCGTTTACCTGTGCATTTGTGGTGGCCCGGTGTTTAACACTAAGAAATGACTTTGGTGAGCCGAGTTCAAATAGACCGTTTTTTTTTATTTAACTTATTCATAAATGGAACTTTGTCTATGTATGTGTGTGAGTGTCCCCCCGTTACCTATAGACTCCGAAACGGCTGAACCAATTTTCTTGACAATTTACACAGTTGTACTGTAAGTGTCTGCGAGTGTTCTTAGGTAGGTTTTGTGTTGAGGTACCCCCGATAAATATCGAAAATCGATAATCGAAAAAATCGGGTTATAGAAGGAGTGGTCCGATTATAATCAAATTTGATACTCATAGACAAAGACATAAGAATCAATATTCAGAAGTTTCAAGGTTGCAGTTCTTACAATAGTGCAGAAAATCGATAATATATGCATATATATAAAGGCAAGATTTTTGTGTGTGTCTGTTTATATGCCTATATGTCTGTATTTTCTCAGCCTTTTTATTTTAGTTTTTGCTTCGGGTTTGGCTCTAAGTAGGTATAATTGTAGTTCTTAGTCTCAGCCATGATACCATTTACTCAGAGGACTTATTTAGCCTTCAAAATTCAGTTTACGACGAAAAAATCTTATTTGATATCGATACCAGGAAATCAAAATTTGACTTACATCCGTTCATTTTTTTCTTTTAGTCTACGGTTTTGCCTTAACTGGAAACAACTATTGCTTTTTAGTCTTTCGTCCAAAGAGTCTGATCTCCAGGACCATGGATTAGTTTTAAAGCTTTCATTACACCCGAGCAACGCGGGGCTATACTGCTAGTCACATTATATTATGCCCTTGATAAAGCTATTAATCTATATCTTCTCTACTACAAAAATAAAAACAATATTTTAAAGATAAAAACAAGTCTGTAGAGAACAATGATTGTTTACATTCTGAAGAGTAAATTTTTTTTAATAATCCTATCAACTCAAGGAAGTCATTTTACTGCCACTGTTTTGCAAGGGGTTACATAGGAGGAAAGTTATAAGAAAGAGTGACAGGTTACAAGATTAGCAACTAGGTCCCGCCCTTTTACTGTGAAACCAATAAAATGTAAAATTCTACCCCCTCAGCTTCTTTTCTCGCACTTCCCACTGTGGAATTCCTTTCCGTTTACTTGCTAATTATACTCTGATGCTGTACCAAAATGAATTGTCACTCATTCACAACGTAAAAATTTTTTTTAATCAAATTGCTTTTATTATGGCGACGGGAAATGGATTTCAAGAATCAGTTTTTCGTCAGAAAGACACCTTCTCTGAAATAGTTTAATTTTTTCAGGCAGATATGAGGACAGCTTAAAACACAGATTCTGATGTTTTGGTTTAATATTTTATCTTTTCTATTACAGACAAATAAGAATTATTAAAAGAATTCCAAACGTTGTTTAAAATAGATTAATTTATTCCATCTTTATCTTCCACAAATAAAATGACCCAAATAGGAGTTGACATGCCGTAAAATCCAACAACCAAAAAATAACTTATCAATAGTGACATTCATCGATCATCCAGAATTAGTCTTTCGTGCCAATGTCCAAAGAGTCTGAGTTCAAGTACCATGGATTAGTTTTAAAGCTTTCATTACACCCGAGCAACGCCGGGCTATACTGCTAGTAATATATAAAAGAAACATAGTGGAATTTAAATAAAAGAATATATGTATACAAAATGGAACAGTTTAAAATTATTGCTCAATATATTAGTTGCGCACCGTAACTACAATTTCATATCATACAATTTAGAATTGACTTAAACAATTTAGACTCTGATTCAGGTCATTGAGTGATAATCGAACTCCTGTCCGTTCAGTCTTGTATCAATAAATGTGCCCGGCGAAACATTTAAAAAGTATTTCACAGATACTTAGTAATACGGCCAAATCGAAACTTATAATCTCGAGAATGTTCTTTTTACTGTCTTAGCAAATTTCATATATACTGGTCAACAGAAGACAACATCTCTGATCCTGACCAGATTTCAATGTACAGGCGTCAGTGGGGATCCCCGAAGAGTATAAAGGAACAACCGGATATGAGTTTATAGACAATCGCACCTACCTCCTATTAGCATGGACCAGGCTTGCCTCCCAGAGAGTAAAACACTACGCCTCCTTGGTCTCACACTTTCAGCGGACCTCAAGTGGAATGACTACAGTATATCGAATCCATTGCTAAATCCGCTGCTATGAAAGTCGGTTCTCTGTGCAGGGCCCGGAGGTTTTTTCCGTCTTAATCTATCCCGCATATTTATAAATCTACCATCCGCCCGAGGATTGAATACTGTTGCCATATCTGCTCGAGTGCCCCTGCTATTCTCCTTGGGCTTCTCGACAAGGTACAGTGGAGGGTCTGTAATGTGATCTATACCGACTTAGCAGACCACCTGCAGTCTCTCTCTCACCGGCGCGACGTGGCTTCCCTGTGTCTCTTCTATAAATACTTTCACGGCTTCTGCTCCGATGAACTTAGATCACTGGTGACCCTTAGGTTCGAATTTGCACGAGATACTAGATTAGCAACTAGATCCCACCTTTTTACAGTGAAACCGATAAAATGCAACCGCAACTTCTACTCCAACATTTTCTTTTCTCGCACTTCCCGACTGTGGAATTCCCTTCCACATGACTGCTTCCCCAACAGCTACAATCTCCAGGAGTTTAAATGTAAGGTCAATAGACACCTCCTAACAAACTAACTCGCTTCCATTCTTTCAAACACTCTTCCTACCCACTCATCTATCTATCAACCCCCCTTCTGACATTTCCTATATCTAACCACTCTTTCTATTTACCTTCCCCTATGTAGCCCCAAGCGCAATACTGGCAGTGGAATGCCTTGTTTGGGGTGAAATGATTAAAAAAAAAACACAACCACTTCAGTGTTATATGAATCCATCACTCATGTTTTGGTTGAGGTACAAAAATCCAATGTAGTGTACCAATTTACATGCCCATTCAGAGATTGCATCTCTGATACTAATAAAAAACACAGTACATATATTGGTTTTACTACAACCACTCTCTCCCGTAGACTTACATGTCATCTTTCTGATCAGAGTACTATTAAACAACATTTCTCTGAAAAACAAACATGTAGGTAATATCAGACAGATTTTGGTCAGCAATACGGAGATCCTTACTCATACACACAGTAAGAGGAACCTGCAGATATTGGAGGCCATGTACATCAAATCAAAACAACCAACACTCAATAAAATCAAATTTAAAACAGGAAATAACATATTACATTGCATTTGACTACATGGTTTTGTTGTCATTTCGTGCTATCACGCGGTGTGATGTCATAAATCCGCATTGCAAATTTGAGAACTGCGTTTATTATTTTTGGTAACTATTGCCGTTGCCAAGCGGAGTTTTATGTCAACACAAAATAAAATCGTCGGTGATGGTGGATGTTATATTTCAGTCTAAATAACCTCTCTGAAGATGGCTCATGTGAGCCGAAAGCTTAGTAGCAAATCAATAAATAATTATCCAAATGTTGGAGAATTTTTGTCTTTATTTTCAACTGAAATTAAAGCCAAAATACGACGTTGAGAATGGCTCATGATTAAACAAAAGACATTCATTGTCTCTTATATTTAACAGCATATGTTTAGGAAAAAAAAATATATGTATTGCAATTTTGCCACCCCTACCATTCCTGTCACAACTACTACTACTACTCCTATTTTGCTATTAAAAGCACTTGTTCTATTGTCGCAGTTTAAAAGTGTAGTGTTTTACTTCATTGCCCTTCGCCGTAGATACTCTGGATAGAACTTGAGTTGTTGTTTAGCCGGAAGAGCCAAGTGCCAACATCCGGTACACTTATGGCCTTGATCCGAGCCAAAGGCTAACACGGAAGCCGCGAATTACCAAGATATCGCCCTGTTTCCCATGGAGATAAGACATGATTTGAGCCATGAACTGCTCTCAGGCTATCCATACACTTAAAATAAATTGTCGGGGTTGAGTAGACGAGGCAGGAGAGTTAAAGGGAGTATTCGTAAGTGGTCAAAATATGAAGTTGGGGTCACAGTTGGAAGCGTAAACAACCATTAGTTTGACTATTAGGATACTAACTTTACTCCATCGTGGGATTAATACGTTTTAGCATGACACTGTGTCGATACGGTCTTCAACCGCTAGAGCAAACAGCGCGAAATGAAATGTAATTGCCAAATTAAGCTCATATACCATAACTTGGAAGTATGTCTTCCAAAAACATTGTAATGAATAAGCAACGCCAAATATCAACTTAAGAAGCTTTATTCAGCTAAACAAAATCGTTAGTGATTAAACAGCCTTTTATACTGCGTGGTTAGTAGGTAGGATGGAATATCTTCATTATTGACCTCAGACATCGCATGACATAATTAGTCGGCTTACGGCCATATCACGTTGAATACACCGGTTCGCGCTCGATCACCGAAGTTAAGCAACGTTGAGCCTGGTCAGTACTTAGATGGGTGACCGCTTGGGAATACCAGGTGCTGTAAGCGTTTATTGGCTTACGGCCATATCACGTTGAATACACCGGTTCTCGCTCGATCACCAAAGTTAAGCAACGTTGAGCCTGGTCAGTACTTAGATGGGTGACCGCTTGGGAATACCAGGTGCTGTAAGCGTTTATTGGCTTACGGCCATATCACGTTGAATACACCGGTTCTCGCTCGATCACCAAAGTTAAGCAACGTTGAGCCTGGTCAGTACTTAGATGGGTGACCGCTTGGGAATACTAGGTGCTGTCAGCGTTTAGTAACGGATGTGCGTTGTGGTGCAGTGGATATTGGCTCGGAAAGAGAAATCAGTGAGCCGAGTTCGAATTCCAGTTGAATGCCCTGCATTCACTTAAGCCCTGGTACCCATGGGAAAGATATTAATACGTCCCTTCTCTCCAGTTATGGATTAAATAACAAGGGTAAGTCTTGGGGGACCCTGCCCTTAAAAACAAATTCCAAAAGTACTCGAAAAGAAAAAAAGTATTACTAGACACAAAACTTATATAAAAACAACAATAAATTGTTGAAAGAAAAAGTTATTACCAGCAATAAGTAAAATTTAGTTGGCAATAAATGACCCGCCGAGGTTGATATGCTATAAAAACAAAACAACCAACCAACATAATTAGTCTAATAAAGTGCCATAAATGTTGAGAACTTGATGTAATGATCTGCCAGAATAATTCACTGCTTATGAAGTAATCATAGTGTGTTCTTCCCAAACAATCATATAATTTTCAAAAATTACATTACTGCCTCTCGAATACGGGTCTCTACTAATCTCTGATCATATGTATTGAGCTAGAATTTTTTTTATAATCGTGTCACCCCCAAGCAAGGCATTTTACTGCCACTGTTGTGCAAGGTGTTACGTAAGAAGAAAGTAATGAGAAAGAGTGACAGGTTATAGGGGGTGTCAGGAAGAGGGTAAGAGAAGGATGATAATACTGATGAGAGTGGAGTGGACGGAGGAAGGAGCATGAGAGAAAGGGTACAAGTTAGTGCGATATGAGATGACTATTGACTTTACATTTTAATTCTTGGAGATTGTAGCTGTTGGGAAAGCAAGTAAATGGAAAGGAATTTCACAGGCGAGAAGTGCGAGAAAAGAATCTGATGGAGTAGAATTTGTGTTTAGAATTTATTGGTTTTACAGTAAAAGGGTGGGACCTAGTTGCCAATCTTGCGGTTTGAATTTGCTTGATTGGTAGCACAGTCGCAGTGTTAATGGAAGGATTTGGAAAGGGAATTTTCCTGCAGAAGACAAGCATTGACAGCCACATACACCCGCCGTTTATTATATTACAAAGCTCAGAAACGCACAAAAAAGGATTGGATACAGATTAATACGGTTGTGATGTGTAAAATAATGAGTTGAGAAGATAATCTTGAGAAGATAATCTTGAGCGATTACTTTTATTTTTAAATTTATTAAACTAGGCTCAAACGCCTCGTACAACAAAATGGAATTCAGCGACAAGCAAGAGAAAGACGCGGGCTTCTTAAGCTGAGTCTACTGGGTAGCGCCAAAGGAAAATAACTCATTTTTATAGTAAATCTTCTTGCCTGATTAGTAATCATTTCTTAACGACGGATGTGCGTTGTGGTGCAGTGGATACCGACTAGGAACGAGAAATCGGGGAGCCGAGTTTGAATTCCACTTAATATTCCTCGCATTCACTTGCGCACAAATACTTTATGGATTGACCCCCCCCCCCCCAATTTATATCCACATTATTATAGTATATAAATTAATCCGTCTCTTTCCTCTAGTTATGGGTTAATAAAAGGGCACATTGTGTTCTATAGCCGTGGTCGGCAACCAGTCTACCACAGAAAACAATGACAACCTACTGCGGGAGTCATGTCTCTTTCAAGACATAATCGCCCAAGCGTGTATCACGTATGGCACTTAACGACGGAACTGCTTTTTTTTAATTAGCTTTGTTTTTATTCAGAACTACAAGATCGTGTCATCCTATGAGGATCGAACCCAGATTTCTAGCGAATTGTCTAATGAGAATTTACTTGTCATGTAATACGACCTCAATACAAATGGGTGTATAGTTCTTAAGGGCGCGAATATGTGTTATCTTTTACAATCCACTCTTACCTTTTCGAGAATGAGGAGTGTCCCGCGATAAGCACCTTTCCTTTCAGGAGGAACCCCAGAGGAAAGTTTTTTTTTTCTTTCTTTTCTTTTATTTTTGGGTAGCAACGTGCACTTGCTGATAATTTTATCCCAGAGTTCCTGAAGAGAATAAGTAGTTGTTAATGTTACATCATGGAACGCTACTTAAAGTTATTATAATGTTGTCGTAAATACGTACTAAAGAATTGAACATAGATTAAAAGAAAGTGTATAGAATTTAACAAGTTTATGTCTAATATTCATTCCTAATTTTAGTCGTTTCCTATTTTTATGCTACTCTTTTCTTTTCTGATTGTTGCCCTCTTTTCCTCTATGCTTTTTATTCTATTGATTTTATGTTTAGCATTTTCAATGTCGCTAACCTATTTTTTATAATCATATCGCCCCAAGCAAGGCATTTTACTGCCACAGTTTTGCAGGGGTTTACATAGGAGGAAAGTTATAAGGAAATGTGACAGGTTATATATCGGGTGTCAGGAAGTGGGTAAGAGAAAGATGAACGTGGTCATAAAGTGGGGGATCAATCTATATATTGATTGTAATGTAGGATTGACCCCCCCCCAAACTTTATATCCACATTATTATAGTACATAATTTTTTTATAATCATATCGCCCCAAGCAAGGCATTTTACTGCCAGTTTTGCAGGGGTTTACATAAAGTTATGAGAAAAAGTGACAGGTTATAGGGGGTGTCAGGAAGTCGGTAAAAGTAGGATGAGGATACTGATGGAGAATGGAGTAGACGGAGAAAAGAGCATGAGAGAGAGGATGCAGGTTAGTGAAATAGATGACTATCGACTTTACATTTAAATTTCTGGAGACTGTAGCTGTCGGGAAAGCAAGTAAACGGAAGGGAATTTCACAAGAGGGAAGTGCGAGAAAAGAATCTGATGGAGTAGAATTTGCGTTTGCAATTTATTGGTTTCACAGTAAAAGGGTTGGACCTAGTTGCTAAACTTGTCTCGAGTAAATTTATATATAGGGGGCACCAGTGAGCTAAGTTCATCGGAGCAGAAGCCGTGAAAGTATCTGTAGAAGAGACACAGGGAAGCCACATTGCACTGGTGGGAATGTGACTGTATCTGAGCTGTCAATTAGAATCGATTACATTACAGATTCTCCGTTGGATTTTGTAAAGGACGCGTAGGTGGATAGCAGGAGCACCAGAAAAGATATCTATTCTCTTCATTTCCTTTTTTGGTATTTTATTTTCAGCCTTACTTGTTGGGCTTCTGTCCTGATTTTACTTGGCTATCGAAGTTATTTTCACTTTTCTTCATCTCCCTTGGTGTTCTTTCATTCCGTTTTCTTCTTTCTCTACTCTGATATTCTTCTTCTTTCTCCTCGTTGGTTTTCTTTCCCTGTCCTCTTTTTCTTTCTCTACTTTGGCCTTCTTACTTCCCTTGTTCATCATCCTCCCTATCGAAATTTTCCTTCACTTATTCTTCCTCGCTGTTAACCATCTTCCATCAATTCTTTCTCTCAATCAGTCTTTTCATTCTTCTTTTTCTTGGCCAACATTCTTTCTTTTTTTCTTTTCCCTGTCAACATTCGTTCACTGTTTTTCCTTTACACTTCTTAACCTTCTTCCATTCCCTCTTCATTCACTAAGTCGGTATCTTCCATTATTTTTTCTTCGTATCAACCTTTCTTCCTTAGTCCTGGGTATGACGGTAAACTACATCCGGCAACAAGGCCTCTGATTGGGAGGCTGTGAGGAGCATGGGGCCACCTCTTACTTGCTGCTGTTCCCAGGTCCACCCTGACCCGGAGTGGTAGCACCTGTTGTTTCCCAGCTATGGGAAAATAGTTAACCCCCAAACTGGGGTCAAAACACTATGAAAGTATAAAAATCGACTTTTATAGAAATATATATTTTTTTTGAAGAAAAAATATTACATTTTTGAATACAAAACTAGAAGACATCTTCCGTTTTCTAAAATTAAAAAAAAAAGATTAGAAAAACATTTTTTTTTCACCAAACTCTGACTAAATCAACAGTCTCACTATAACCGGACATTAATAAAAATAACTTAAACTTTTAACTTTTTGGCATTAAATAACCCACAGAGGTGTTGATATGCCGTTAAACAAAAATTATTTCTTTTCTTTTTCTATCTCGCAGATTACCTTTTTTCCATTCTTTCTTTCCTACGACTTTCATTCTACTTTCTCAGTCAATCTTCTTTCTTCCCTCTTTTCTCTCAATTGACTTCTTCTCATTCTTTCTCTTAGTTGGCTTTCTTCCTCTTTTTTTCTGTCTTTCCGTCGTCTTACATTTTCCCCCTCTGACGACCGTCTTCCCTTGCTACTTTTTCCCCGTTGGCTTTTTTCTTTCCGCTCTTTCTTCTTCGCTAATCTTCTTCCAACCCCCCCCCCCATTTCTTCTTCCTCTCCATCATCGTTATCTTTTGTTCCCTTGTGCCTAAAATTAAATGCTAATAACACCAGCAATTTTTTCTTGTATATTTCATTGATAATTTTCCATACCGTGTAAGTTTAACAAATGTAATGAGCAGGATGTGCTTAAAAAGATATTGTCACTTGTTGCGCAAAAGGTAAAGCCTGTTTCCTCTTATCTAAATGTTATTTCGAATAACGATACGACAAAATTCATTCTAAATAACGTGATAAATAGATGTTCGTTGCAGTGCAGTTGATATCGGCTCGTAACGGTAAATTAGAAAGTCGAGTTCGAATTCCAGTTGAATCCGTTACTTTCACTTACACGCAAACACTCAGGTATTAATCTGTCGCTTCTCCCTCCAGCTATGGATTAAATAACAGGACAGATTGGGTTTTATAGCTTTGGTTGGCAACCAGTCTACCGCCAAAAGTAATGGCAAGCTACTGCGGAAAAATCTTCTAATCACTCAGTCATATCTCTTTCGAGACATGATCGCCCAAGCACGTATCACATATGGCACTTAACTGACTGACTGAATATAATAGTTGGAATTATGATTAAGGCTTCTACTGGTAATAAAGTGGGGGATTGGTTTTTTTATTGTTATGAAGTAATAAACTGATCACTATCTAATTACTACGTAATAATATAATATCCAGTTTCTCCCTCTAGTTATGGGTTAAATAATAGGAAAGATTGGGTTGTATAGCCTTGGCGGACAACTAGTCTACCGCAGAAAGTAATGACTACCTACTGTGGGATAATCTTCTGCCCAGTCAGTCTCTTTCGAGACATGATCGCCCAAAGCGTGTATCACGTATGGCACTTAACTGACTGACTAAATATAATAGTTGGAAACATAATTAAAACTTCTATTGGGCATAAAGTGGGGGATCCGTTTTCCATTGTTGTGGAGTAATAAACTGACCCCCCACTAATTAGACTTAATATAATAACGTAATATAATGTATTTCTTCTCTCTCTAGCTATGAGTTAAATGGCAGGACAGATTGGGTTCTATAGCCTTGGTTGGCAACCAGTCTACCGCAGAAAGCAATGGCAACCTACTGCGGGGTAATCTTCTGCCCAGACAGTCATGTCTCTTTCGAGACATGATCGCCTAAACACGTATCACGTATGGCACTTAACTGATTGTTTGACAAATAATGGATTTTAATGAACACATAAAAGCCACATTCTGTGTTGAATCCATGTAGTCGGATATGGCAAATCTTTTATGGGAAGAAAAGTGGTCTTCAGTGCAGCTAACTGGAAAATTTTATAGCTGATAAAGATCTGATTGTACTTGCATAAACTTCTTCTTTTGTGTCCTGTCCTTTCAGGACGTTGGTGATCATGGCTTTCCACTTCTTCCTATCCCTGGTTGCTCTTAGCACGCCTTCTCCTGTTACATCATGCAACTTCCGTTCAATCATCCACTAGCTCAAGCCCATAAATCTAGAATATAAATGTATAAAAACTAGCATGGCCACAAAATGAGGGATCAGTTTATATATTGATTATAATATAGAATTGATCCCCCATTTTTACCCACATTATAATTTCTTATAAACAGTTGGCATATATATTCTTTTATGTACCCTGTCCCTTCAGGACGTAGGCGATCATGGCTTTCCACATCTCCTTATCCCTGGTGACTCTTAGCACGCTTTCTCCTGTTACATCACAAAACATTCATTCCGTCAACCACCTGATCAGGTCCTTCAAATATGTTATCAGCTGCTTTCCTCTGTCTCTTTTCCCCTCTATCTGGCCTGTTAGTATCAGATTCTCCAAGCTCTCCTTCATCATTGCATGTCCCAGGAACTTCAGCTGTCTCTTCCGGATGCTCAGTATTAATTTCCATTCCGTTTCCATCCTTTCCAAAACCTCAACATTGCTCACATGTTCGATCCATGATATCCGCAGCATCCTTCTGTAGAACCACATTTCAGCTGCCTCGAGTTTTTCCTTCGTCTTCAAAGATATTGTCCAACATTCACTGACATATTGAAAAGCCGACATCAGATCGCAATCCAGTACTCTCTTCATTGTTTCTAGCGAAATTGTCCTGTTTCTTAATACTTTACTCAACTCCTGGAATGCTTCCTTCGCCATGCCAATTCATCTTCGGATCTGTGTCGCACTTTCCGTTTTCTGTTAGAACACTTCCCAGGTATTTAAGTTATTTTACCTGATTGATTTTAGTATCCCCCACCTGTATTTGGCATTTTGGGCTGTCCATTTTTGCTGATGACCATTAAACACTCATCTCAAATTCAATGAACTTTGTACAAGAAGCAGTGATATCATATCATTAGTACCATGACTTTCGTGACCCATTGGTGTCGTATGGGCGTCGCATGCACTGTAGGTCGTTGCAACAGTGGTGTAGCTTTGGCAAGATAGGGTTATGAAACTCAACCCTTCCAGGCTGACTTTGATTAATTTTTCTTTCTCCTAGACTGGTTAACAAACAATCCCATAGTGCCCAGTCTGTCCTGTTATTTACCCATAATTAGGAGTGCTAAAAGTGATGCTAGCTATAGCTTTCAGAAGCTTTTCATAACACCAGTGCACTCACACTACCGGCCATAATTATTAGGCCACCCCAGCATTTTTTTTTTAAGGATGTATTTACTATTTGCAGTATTTATTGCCAAATGAAAATAGAATGGTTCTTTTGTTATTATTACTTTGTAAAATTTTACAAGACCAAGTAACAAAGATGAACTCGGCTGAATCACCCTAAATTTTCATCATTCTTGCAATGATACTGCAAAATAGGTAAATATTAAATATTTATAAATTCATTTGATGCACATGTTATTATGAAATATTAACAAAATAACCATTCTATTTTCAATTACTATTATTCATTTGGTAATAAATACTAAAAAAATAGTATGAAATAATAATTTTTAAAACACTGGGGTTGCCTAATAATTATGGCCGGTAGTGTATATAGTGGAAGAATTGAAATATGAAGTTAGTGTAGCCGGGTATTTCCCACTGATTCATAATTTCTGTCAGCAAGAAATGCTATCATTTGATATCGATTTATACTACATTCCGATAACACGATCGAATGTAATATGCAGCTACATTGTTCGAAAGGTTCTGAGAAAAACAAAGAACTGACTAGTTTTATAATTCTTTATACGTTATAATAGTAAACTTTTTTATGCTATCCTTACAAGTCTACAGAATAAATCTCGCCATATTAGAAAACAGAGAGGGCAAAAAGAGAGGTTATTTTCTAAGCGCAATTTATATGCGGCACAAGACCGAAAGTATGGGGTACCCTTTGAGAATCGAAGTCATTACTCAATTGTAGCTAGACAATCTTGATAACCATTAAAAACATCAAGCCTAAAAGTAATGGCAAAACCATGGATGAAAATACTTGTTTGAACAACACACAAAATAATGTCAATTATTCTTCTCAGAAACACAAGCACATACAAAACGAAAAAGAAAATACTAGTCAGGTTAATGGATCGGGATATGAAACGCTAGGGTTTAGCCCCTCCTGAAGGAAGCACTTGAAAGGACAGAGTGAGTTGGTAAATGAGTAAGAACTTGCAAAACGAGGGAAAGGGTGCGGATTTTTTTTTTCTATAAATACTCCTCCCTATCAGCGAAAGAATTTTACCAGATGTTTTTACACATTTGGCGCGATTTTACAACGAAGCTATTCCTCCCTACCCATTCCACAAAACACCATTATCTCGTTTTCCCGCCAAATTGAGTTGAGAAACAGCATATTAGTCTCAACGCAAGAGATTTTTATAAATTTAATCAAGTAAAATTGTCTATTAACCTTAATCTCTTATCCATAGATTTGTCATTATAGATATGTTTTTCATATACGGATATCCACTTTTGTTAATATGAATTTATTATAAGCTATCTTTATTTGTGTTCCCAGTCTAGAAGCGTAGATACTTTCACTAAATCGCAGAAAAATTGCATAACATACATAAAAAAGGACCCGAAACGTAATAAAAACGAAATTTTTTCCATCAAAATGTTTGTTATTATTAAAAGAAAAGTTCAAAATATTTTATTTATTTTTAAAATTTTTTCGTCCTTTCTAAGACGTTCGAAGTTTGGGTAAAAATCTTGTTTTGATTTGAGTTAGCGGGTAACCAAATCGTTACGAGTGTTTACAATGGAAAATGACATAACTCAGTTCTTTTTTTTTTCTGATGACAAACACATTAATTGGGAAATTCTTGTAAAAATCAAATAAATGTCAGATTTTAAAGAAACTTGCAGAACTTATTCACAAATGATTTAAATTATTTTTAAAATTATTTTTAAAAGTCTGGGTAAAAATATTTTTACATCTGGTACTCTCTCCACCTAAATTCATGAAATTTTAAGAAATTAAATTTTGTTGGAAAAATAAGTGTTATCAGTTAAACGCAGGACACATTAGGGAATGTAAATCATGTATTATTTTCTAAAATATTTTTCCTCTTAGTCAAACTTTAAGCAATAACATTTCATCCAAGAAATACAGACGAAAATGTCGAATATTAATAATATGCAAGAGGCTATTTTGATATTTATGCGTACCTTAATTTCGTACTAATGAACAAATCCTGACGCTTTTATTGTTATTAAATGTTCCAAACTAGCATAAATATTTTAGATGTTCAAAAAGTAATTAGGTTTTATTATAAATGATACAAAAAAGTAAGTTTATTTTATTTTATATTTTGTTTATTTACAAATAATGATTCATTTAAAAAATGTAATTGCTTTCAGTTTCAATTATTGCAACCTAACAAGTTTTCGATTTTCCCTTTAAAGAAATCATGCTTTTTCCCGAAAAAGATTAAACTTTATCTTTCAATCTTTAAAAGTTTTGAAAGACTTTCAACTTCTTTTTTATAAATATTATCTCACTGATGAAATGTTAGAATGGTTGGATCACATTTGTCGGTACCGCCTGATGTTGTGGAGGAACCATCACTAATCTTAATGATTATTGTTTTGCATAGTTGCATTGATGTTGGAGACTGTCATTCTTTCTCATTACGAAAGTTCAACGTAAGCTCTGTTCTTTCAATAAAGTGACAGGGAATAAGCGTCTGTAATGATGGACCTTATATGATCCAGTCAATCATTATGGACAATACTTTTTATATTCTCCAAAACACAAACCAAGGGCTTATGTAGATCGAGTGTTTATAGTGGTTTCTCATTTTGTGATAACCACTCACTTGTTTTTTTTTTTCATTTGCTATTGATATGGAAAACCCATTTTTCATCACATGTAACAATGCAAAAAAAGCAAAAAGTTGGAATTCCTGGTAAAAAAAATTCTGTTGCAAATGGTGTAACATTCTGTTTGGTTCTCAGCTGAATGATCTTGAAGAATCCAAATTTTATTCGTAATTTTTTTTCTAATTCTTGAACATGAGACATTATTTATTTTGCGTCAAATCTCTTGTGCTTTGGCGTGTATCTAATTCACTATTCTCTCTCAAATGTTCTTTATTCATTGTAGACCGTCTTTGTTACATCCGCCATTTTTAAGGCTTCTAAGTGTACGGCACTACACACATTTTCTTAACTAATTCACTAAGCAATGATGAATATGTTATTTGAAATAAAACAACTTCTAATTCCTCATGCCGTTAAAATTTGAAGTGTACACCGGACAACGAAGTAACAGAAATGAACGAAGATTAACGAAATGGTCTTTAAACAACCGACAATTTGAAATGATTTGTTTGAACTTTATTTTTGATCGATACTCGTATTTAAGTAGATATTCTGTTTTATATTACGGAAATTAACGAAGATTAACGAAACTGGTTATAAACAACCAACAATTTGAAATGATTTGTTTGAACTTTATTTTTGATCGATACTTGTATTTAAGTAGATATTTTTTTATAATCAAACAGTATATACATTTATTTCTACCGGCCTGATTATTTACGATAAATTTTTTTTAATAAAATTTCTCTGACTGACACATTTTCATAAGAAAAATTTATCGTAAATAATCAGGCCTGTAGAAATAAATATATATACTGTTTGATTATAAAACAGATTATCTACTTAAATATGAGTATCGATCAAAAACAATGTTCAAACAAATCACAACAAAGTAAAAATGACAAAGAAGCTATTGGAGAGATGGGATGATAACGGGATTCTAGATGCAATTTTGTACCTTGATTGGGTGGCTAAAAAAATTCTTCCTAACACGCTAATATTTTTTCTCACTTGAATAGGAGACTCGTAGTGTCGAAATAAATTCTCCGTAACACGCTAATATTTACTTTTTGCCCGTAAAAGATTTAGATACAAGCTAAGTAGTAAAGTTAACAGATGTAGATAATCTCGCTTATTACCCGGTTCTCACTCCTCCTCGGTCTTCTGAACACGAGTATAAATTTATTTCTTGTTTCTTTAGAATTTGGTTTTCGGTTCTTTCTAAAGTCTGTTTCAGTTCTGTACTTCTAACGCATGTTTTTTTTTTCCTACGCTAATTGTTGTGGAGTAGTTTTCGCACTGAAGGTTATAATCGTGCTATGTCGGTTGCTAATCGACTTAACGCACTCAAAATGTTAGGAACTTAGTAATCTTCCACTGAAAGCTGACTCTTCAGTATTCGACAAACTGCCGACTAATATCAACTGCCTGTTAGTTCTACTGAACTCCAGTAGAAATCTAAGCAACTCCTATGAATTTCTCAAGAACTCCTAAGAACTTATCTCGTTAACTTCCTGTTAACTCTTATTAATATAGGAGGGAGAGTCCATTATCTGAGGAATAGGTGTGTTTCCCCATAACACTAATATAAGTCCACAAAGTAACCCTCTACCTTAAGTGGCTATTGGACCTTGTATCAGTGATATATGCTACACAAACAGATAATAATGAGGTTGATAATAATTTCATATCATTTATTTCTTTCAGGCAAAAAATGGAAGGACATGGTTCAGGGCGAACGCGAACCGTTTGTAAAAGAAGCCGAACGCCTTCGTTTGCAACACATGAAAGAACACCCAGACTATAAATATCGACCCCGGAGAAGGAAAGTTCCGAAAAGGAATATGAAACGTGCTGGGGCTTCTGCAAGTACGGCAACCAACAGCTCTCGATCAGGATCCAATAATTCGGCTGTAACCAGCTCTGGTCTGCCTGAAAACCCCTCGCCCCTCATCATGCAAAACAGTTGTCTTCGCGGTGGGCGTGGACTGAACAGTATCACGGCCAGCGCCCCAATTTTGTCTAATTTGCTGAACACGCCGGACTCGTCCCCATGTTCCAGTCCGCAGAATGAAGGGGTTGATAAGTGTAGGACCCTCACCGCCGAGAAGACCACCTACGACCGCAACACGACCAGCGGTGTCCTCACACCTGAAATGTCACCGCATAACAACACAGATGGTAATATTTTTTCAAATTTATTTTTTTACGATTACCTCATGTATAAAATTGATATTATTACAAGAAATATATCTGTTCGTGTAATGTAGAAACAAAAATTGATATTATTACAAAAAATATAACTGTTCGTGTAATGTAGAAACAAAAATTGATATTATTACAAGAAATATAACTGTTCGTGTAATGTAGAAACCAAAATTGATATTATTACAAGAAATATATCTGTTCGTGTAATGTAGAAACCAAAATTGATATTATTACAAGAAATATTATTCTGTTCGTGTAATGTACCAAAATTGAAATATTATTACAAGAAATATTATCTGTTCGTGTAATGTAGAAACCAAAATTGATATTATTACAAGAAATATATCTGTTCGTGTAATGTAGAAACCAAAATTGATATTATTACAAGAAATATATCTGTTCGTGTAATGTAGAAACCAAAATTGATATTATTACAAGAAATATATCTGTTCGTGTAATGTAGAAACCAAAATTGATATTATTACAAGAAATATATCTGTTCGTGTAATGTAGAAACCAAAATTGATATTATTACAAGAAATATATCTGTTCGTGTAATGTAGAAACCAAAATTGATATTATTACAAGAAATATATCTGTTCGTGTAATGTAGAAACCAAAATTGATATTATTACAAGAAATATATCTGTTCGTGTAATGTAGAAACCAAAATTGATATTATTACAAGAAATATATCTGTTCGTGTAATGTAGAAACCAAAATTGATATTATTACAAGAAATATATCTGTTCGTGTAATGTAGAAACCAAAATTGATATTATTACAAGAAATATATCTGTTCGTGTAATGTAATAACAAAAATTGATATTATTACAAGAAATATATCTGTTCGTGTAATGTTATAAAAGAAGACGTAATGTTTGACACCAAAATCAAAAGGCACGTCGTAATAGTAAAAGTATCTTTTATAAATTAAGCAAAGTATTAAGATACAGGAAAATGTTAAAGCAAATTAAGAAATCTGTTTGGGGAAAAGATAAGCGAAAGATGGGAATCAGAGATAAAAGAGAGATAAGTGATTGTAGCTATCAGGGAAACAAGTGTACGAAAGGGAGTTCCAAATGCGTACAGTGCGAGAAAATAAAATGTGCAATAGAAGAGATGGTTACATTTGACCGTTTTCACTGTAAAAGGATGGGACCTAGTTGCGAGTAAATTCATGTAGAGGGGACACCAAGGAGATAAGCTTGTCGGAGCAGAAACCGTGAAAATATTTGTTGAGGAGATTTAATCTCCTATATAGCAGCGTATCTTGGAAAAATCTTCTCAGAAATCTGAAGCGACAGAGGTCTTTTTTTACCGATGAATGCTGAAGTTACAAAAAAATTTGACTAATGAAGTTTTAAGGTGAATAGAAAGTAAGAGGAAGCTGCCATCAAAAAGCGAGAGCTGAGATGTTTAGGATACATAAAGAGGAACGAAGTCTTGGGGAATTTAACACTCCCATGACAAGAGAAGGGCGAGTAACCTACTTAAATAGGTTGAGGGAATGAATGACAGAACAAGGCAAAGGAAAGAATGAACTTATAAAGTTGTGGAGAGCCATGATCATACTCATCCGGAAAGAATATGGTACAATGATAACTACTCTCTAGCTCTTGTGTTAAGCTACAAATCTCAGCAATATCCCCCTATGTGTCACTAATATTACTACGACCATTTATACTGAAATCAACTAATCCGCTCGTAAAAAAATAAGGGTATTTGTTTGGTGTTTAGGGAAAAATGATTTTTATAGATAAGCAGGGGCATTTGTGTTTGTGGTGCATTGGATATCGGCTCGGAACGAGAAATCGGGGGGCAGAGTTCAAATTCCAGCCGAATTCATTGCATTCACTTACGCGCAAATACCCTTGGGAAAGGTATTAATCCGTCTATTCCTTCCAGTTATGGGTTAAATAACAGGACAGATTGGGTTCTATAGCCTTGGTCGGCAACCAGTCTACCGCAGAAAGCAATGGCAACTTACTGCGGGATAATCTCCTGCCCAGTTAGACATGTTTCTTTCGAGACATGATCGCCCAAGCGTGTATCACGTATGGTACTTTACTGACTGATAGATAAGCAATCTTTTGACGTTTCTCATCGAGAAAATCATTGATCGCTGATTTTCATAAGGGAGCTGCAAAAAAGGCTAATCTAAAAAGGTTCTCTCCAATAAAGTATTTTCCTATTTAATTTTTTTTTTAACGACTGGACCATTTGACTAGTTTCTTTATTTTTGTGTAAGGGTCTACAAATCTCCTGAATAAGATTCTGAATATATGAGGAGGCTTTCTAAATCTTGAAGGATAACGCAGTAATAAAATTCGGAGCTTTTACAGTTAATAATAATAATAATAATAATAAAATCAGAAAAGGAAAAAGACGACTTCTAAGCCTTGTCGAATCGGATATCAACGAACAAATACTGCAATCGACTGAATAACGAATTATTGCTTATGACAACCGGAAGTTGCTGGAAAACAATCAAGTATAGAATTGTGCATTGTGGTGTAGTGAATAACGCCTCTGAACGAGAAATCAGAGAGTCGAGTTCGAATTTCAGTTGAATTCGTTGCATTCACTTACGCACAAATAATTTTGAATTGATTCTACCTCCAGCCATGGGTTAAATAGTTGTGTTCTGTATCTTTGGTTGCCTACCAGCCTACCACAGAAAATAATGGAAACCAACTGCGGGAAAATCTTCAGTTAGTTGTCTCTTTCGAGACATGATCGACCATATGCCACTTAACTGACTGATACAGATCTGACAGAAAATGCCAAAATATTTGTCAACAAAAGCAACTGAATGACAGTTTAGGAGGAAACCCAAAACATTTTTGATTGCATGACAATCATGTCTATGAAGAGGGCATCTGAAATGCTCAAACGAATAGGACTATTAATGGTGAATAATATTAATTCTAAAAAATAATTAATTTTAAGGCAAAATCGTAAATGTCAGCAATCCTGAGAGAGACAAGATTCAGTCGTATAATAAGTGAAAACAGCAGGTTAGATCAAAAGTAATAAAATTATTTGACTGAAAAAAAAAAATACATTGGAATTTATACAAACGGTTGGGATGATCAAAAAGCAGAAGCGTCAAAAAAATAGTAAATATAAAATATTTTTTGTGATTTAAAATTTGAAAAGATCATGAGATCTATTTTTTGTTAAAAGTTCCTGGGCAATGACAGTAAGCTGCATCCGGTTGCAAGGCCTATGATTGGGAGGTGGTGAGGAGCATGGAACGACCTCTTAATTGCTGTTGTTCCCAGGTCCACCCTGACCCGGAGTGGTAGCACCTGTTAGGGTCCCAGCTATGGGCGAATAGTTAACCCCCAAACTGGAGTCAAAACACTATGAAAGTATAAAAATACACTTTTATAGAATTTTTTTTTTTTAAAATCATGTCACCCCAAGCAAGGCATTCCACTGCCACTATAGCGCTGAGGGTTACACAGGGCGATAGACGAGTTAGGATGTACATAGGGGGAGAGAATGGGAGGGTTAGTATGTTAGGAGGAGTCTATTGACCTTACATTTAAACTCCTGGAGGTTATAGCCGTCGGGGAAGCAAGCATGCGGAAGGGATTCCATAGGCGGGAAGTGCGAGAAAAAATATACATAAAAAACTTTTATAGAAAAATATATATTTTGGAGAAAAAAATTATTACCATAACACGTTTCTGAAGGAAAAAATTATTCTCAGCAAAACATTTTTAATAAAAAACTAGAAGACATTTTTAGTTTTCTAAAATAAAAACAAAAAGATTTCATTAAAATCTGACTAAATCAATCTTCTCACTAAAACCAAACATTAAAAAAAATACCTTAAAATCCTACATGTTTGGCATTAAATAACCCACAGAGGTGTTGATATGCCAAAACTTAAAACTCAAACTTTGTTAAAAAAAAAATTAACAAACTTCATAAATTGTGGGAAATAAACAATACAATTTTTTCAAGCATTTTTGTTGTGCTGAGAAAGTTAATAAAAGTAACCGGAAGAATTCGGATTTCAAATAAAAAAAATATAATTATTAATGACAATATGATGAGAATAGTGAAGAACACGCTAAATTATTTGATGTCACGTGATCTCAAGTGAATGCCACCACATCCAATGTATAAAGATTTCTTCTTCATGTGCCGTGTCCTTTCAGGACGTGGCCGATCATAGACTTATATTTGGCACTGTCTCTTCTCAATATTTTTCTCTTGGTATCTCTTCCAAGCCCGGCTCCGCCAACTATTTCCCAGCCCTAACAAATACGTCTCGCGCTGCTTTCCCTTGTCTCTCTTCCCTTTTATCCGACCTGTGAGTATCAAGTCTTCCAGGCCTTCCTTCCTCATTACGTGTCCCAGTAACCTCATTCGTCTCATCCTAATATTAGTATCAGTTTTCTTCTCGTTTGCATCCTTTCCAACACCACATCGTTCACATCGTTGCATCGTTGCACATGTGCCCTGTCCAGGGTACTGTCAGTATCCTTTGCGGACATATAAACAATTAAATTAAAAAGATTATTATCAAGAACATTTAAAAATTAAATTTTGTGAGGAAATTGAGAAAATGAAATGTTATCAGAAACAACTGAAAAAAAAAGATATAATTAAATTCGGTTTAAATAAATAAATATATATATTTTTTTAATCTATCTAATCTAAATCTAAACTTATTTATAAAAGGAACTTTGTCTGTGTGTGTGTTTGTGTGAGTAAATTTTACACAAATTTAAATTTACACAGTTGTACTATAAGCGTCTGCGAGTGTTCTTAGCTAGGTTTTGTATCGAGGTACCCCCAATAAATATCGAGAATCCATAATCGAAAAAATCGGGTTATAGAAGAAGTGGTCCGATTTTAATATAAATTTGATACTCATAGACAAAGACATAAGAAACGATATTCAGAAGTTTCAAGGTTGCAGTTCTTACAATAGTGCAGAAAATCGATAATATATATATATATATATATAAAAGGCAAGATGTGTGTGTGTCTGTTTATCTGCGTGTATGTCCTTTATACAAATCCAGAATTTTTATCCGATTCTCACCAAACTTCACACAAATATTCTTTAGGCTGAATCTGAGCTCCAGGACCATGGATTAGTTTTAAAGCTTTCATTACACCCAAGCAACGCCGGTCTATATTGCTAGTGTATATATATATATATATATATATATATATATATATATATTCTTTATAATAAAATAGTTTCTCTACAGAAACAGATAACATGAATAAATATAAATAATTGTTTCTGATTGATAATTTGTATTGATTTTAAAATCTATTCTATTAATGCTATTAATTAATTATTTTCAGGAATGTTTAAATTTCCCCCGTCGGAAGACATGCCGTTCAGATCGCACTATGCCCAGAACAACCAGTACCCCAACAGTAATATGATGTCTGGGGTGAGCTACAGTGATCTCCTACGCCAGCAATACGGACAGAATTCGTCGGGTGGCGCTCGCTACTTGACCAGTGAATGGATTAGCCGTGTGCCGGCCAGCCTTTCAATGGACGTTCGTCACTCAGATTGTGTCACTCTTCGAAGCCTCATCACACAGGGCCCCTCAGCCGGCCAGCGGTACAGTCCGTCAGTGGTCACTTCACACAGTTCTCCGATAACTAGCGTGGGAGGGTACAGTAATCAATCGCCTAATACTCGGGTGTTACAACCAACACAACAACATCTGCAACAACAGCAGCAGCATATGCAAGCTATGCAACAACAGCAACAGCAGCAGCACATGCAGAATTTGCAGCAACATCATCAACAACAACAGCAGCAACACTTGCATACAATGCAGCAACAACAACAACAACAACAACAGCATTTGCTCATGTCGCAGATTAATCATCAGAATACATACTCCGCTAAGTCTGAACAAGATATGCAAAATTCGCAACACCTGGCTCCACACCATCAACAAGCACAGCACCACATGCTCCAATCAGACGGAACGCCTAGCATGCCACCACCGATGCTCCAAATGGTTGATCGACAGCATAATTTAATGCCCAGTGCCAATTACAACGAACCATTTGTCACTGTAGATATTTCGTCCCTGTCATCGCCGGAATTAAGTTTAGTTGCTGTTAGTGACGGTATAAATCATCATATCAACACTTCAACCAATAATACCGCTACCACCACCAGCAATAACATGATTCTTCCATCTCTTGCACAAGAAACTGAAGACGAAAGCAATATTGACTCCATTCTTTTGACTGATCCTCCAGATGGTACAGAATTCGCAGAAATTCCTAACGCGTGCCCACCACTTTGTAACGGCTACGCTCCTACAGCTGGTGGCGTTGGTTCCATAGGAGATGTTTTTAGCCAGATTTCGCCAATTGATTGCAATGGATCGCTTCCACCATTGTCACAACAGCAACAGCAGCAGCAATCCTTGCAGGGGCTTGAAACAATCAATCCATATTATCAATCAATACCGAGTATGCCTTACGGCAATCAAAACCTCAGCAATAACCCATCTCTACCGGTCGGACAGGATCATTTGCACCACCAACAACAACAGCAGCATCAGCAGCAGCAACAGCAGCAACAAACACTTCAACAGCAACAGGCTAATCGAAGTTCTAACAATGGTAGTAATACTGCTAGCTCTAACAGCACTGATATAGATTTTTTGGCTATGTATGAAGATATTAATTACGACTTTTCCTCCTATTTGGTTTCTGCCTTCACAAAACTTTCTGAATAAGAATTGTTGAAATGAACAGGAGATGTTAAAGTAATATTCCAACCATCACAACCACCAATTATTGCAATTTTCTTTAAAGATTGCAACAAAAATAAATTAATGATTCATAAATACGCGCTTTGTTTTGTTTCTGACGCCAACATTAAAAAAAAATTGAACAAGTTGCGTCAAAATCTGAAGATTTTGGGATTGTTTTGCAATAAAAAAA
>JBBBDQ010000922.1:2310000-2337500 GCA_037127315.1 Ascarosepion bandense | reverse complement strand
AAATTAGTGGAAAGTAACTGACACTCACCTGAAGCGAGCTGAATATAAAATGCTCCTCATACCAATAACATTTCCACCGAGCTGCTCTACGGCATATGACTTCATTGAACTTCTTTTGATCCTTTTGAATTTATATTTTAATTGGGGTCATCAGGAGAGAATGTGCACCGTTTCGGGGCCTTCCTCTCAACGGTTTCACTTGCACCCCCCCCCCCCCAAGCACCACTGATGTGGGGGCCCCATTATAACGAAATACATGTGTAGTTATACATGTTCAAATGTCTAACGGCGAAATTAAATTTACGAAAATCGAACGGCAAACCTTGCGTTCCGAGAATGAAACATGAACCTCATTACGCACCCACGATCAATCATGTCATGCCGTCATGTTCGCTGAAACACTCCACGGAATATTTCTTTTCTTCCATATCCACATAGAACTATTTTCAGTGATTTCTATTTCTATATATTAACGGAACAGTTTCTTAGGTTGGGTGTCAGCTTTTCCCAGAGAATATAGTGATTAAGTAAATGAAATCTCTCTGTTATAAATTCTTTAGCATCTCAGAAATTAAGATCAAATATAAATGTCTATGCCGTGATCAAACCTTTTCGAAGTTTCACGATCGTTTTAAAATTCTCATAATTGATACTGTATCTTATCGAAATGCTTTTTTAACTGCATTTTCTTCAAGTGATACACTCACTGACAAGATTAATATGCATCATTTTATATGCTGTGCCTTGTGGTGCAGTAGATATCGGCTCGGAACGACAAATCCGGGGCCGAGTTTGAATTCCGTTTGAATTCCTTGCATTCACTTACGCGCAAATACACTTGGTAAAGGTATTAATCCGTCACTTCCATCTAGTTATGGGTTAAATAACAGGACAGATTGGATTCTATAGCCTTGGCTGGCAACCAGCCTACCGCAGAAAGTAATGGCAAACTACTGCGGAATAATCTTCTACCCAGTCAATCATATCCTTTCCGAGACATGATCGCCCACCCAAACGTGAATTACGTATAGCACTTAACTGACTGACTGAATATAATAGTTGGGAACATAAGTAAAACCTCTACTAAGCATAAAGTGGGGGATCAGTTTTCTATTGTTATGAAGTAATAAACTGATCCTCCACTAATTATATCTAATATAATAACGTAATATAATCTATCTCTTCTCTCTTCAGCTATGAGTTAAATGGCAGGACAGATTGGGTTCTATAGCCTTAGCTGGCAACCAGTCTACCGCAGAAAGCAATGGTAACCTACTGCGGGATAATCTTCTGCCCAGTCAGTCGTGTCTCTTTCGAGACATGATCGCCCAAAGCGTGTATTATGTATGGCACTAAACTGACTGACTGATATCCTGTCCTACGCATCGTTGTGAGACAAATTATTTCATTCGCTTCTGGCTTTAATACTCAAACGTATTGTTTCTTTTATTTAGTTTTCCAATACGTCATGTTCTATAGCTTTTGAACAAATATTCCTTAAAAGTTTCTTGCAACACAATTTTGTATCATGCAGTTTTAAGAATATTATATCAATTTTATTAAGATCTTGTTCGATAACGCTTAAACACACACACACACACAGCTATGTTCATACACAAGCATGTATACATACAAACTCACACGTGAGCACTGAATTTATGTATATTTACAAATTTCATTATATTTAAATATCTTTGAACAGCAATTTATTCTTTTTATCTGTATAAATAAGTTTAATTAATTTTATGGGACCAAACTAATCTAATTATTTTAATATCTCAAAGTAAATGTTGAAAAGCTTTTTTTAGAAAGAAAAGTATAAAATCAAATTAAACTGTTTTCACTAAAATAAATGAGATTGTTCTAATTCATTGTTGTTTTGGGGAACCGGTTGTCATATGTTGAAGTTGATAAATGAAAATGATTTATATCTCAACCTAGGCAATTTCGAGAGAATACTTCGAAACTTTTTCCAAAGACCTAGCTTTTACTTTAAGAATCTAATTTGATCTCTATTCTCAAAGTTCTATATCAATTGCACAAGGCCTCAGTTACAAGGCACTTGGTGGGGGCTCAAACTCACTCCAGCAGTAACAGTTGAACTTACAAGTATTTCACGGTGAAATGACTTTCAAATTGTGGGCGGTGAAAGTCAAACCCAACCAGAATGGCCACCAAATGACGAAAAATAGGATTGCCGCTCTCTCTTGGGAATTGTAAAGAAAGAATTTTAATCAGTTCCGGAAAATGTCAGATTGACCTTTGAATTATTGTTTGCAGTTACCACTGTAGACCAGATCCAAACCGATATACTTGATAAATGATAGATCGGATAAGGTCTGAGAAACGCATCTGCCGAAATTTAATCATTAAAGAGAAAAATATAGTGACAAAAAATATACGAAGTACAGCGGTTTGTTTTTTTTTCTCCCGATTTTAGTTATTCCTTTAGGATTAGGCGTAGATAGTTTTTTACCTAGTCTCTGGTTTACAATACTCCGCTTTCTTTTGAACAGGAGTACAGGTTTATCCCTTGTTTCCTAAATGTGTTCCGGTTCATTCTAAGGTTTTTCATATTATTTCATTTGCGTCTTGACGGTGTTATTGCCTTGCTTGGGGTAAAAAAATTATAGTAAATCCCAGAAATAAGTAATGAATGATGACGCTGAGAATTTAGATCTAATTTTATGTGTGTGTCCGTAACCTATAGACTTCGAAACGGCTGAACCGATTTTCTTGAAAATTTACACAGTTGTACTATAAGTGTCTGCGAGTGTTCTTAGCTAGGTTTTGTGTCGACGTTCCTCCGATAAATATCGATAATCGAAAATATCGGGTTATAGAAGGAGTGGTCCGATTTTAATCAAATTTGATGCACTCATAGACAAAGACATAAGAAAGGGTATTCAGAAGTTTCAAGGTTGCAGAATGCAGAAAATCGATAATATATATATATATATATATATATATATAAAAGGCCAGATGTTTGTGTGTGTGTCTGTTTATCTGCCTGTATGTCTACATTTTTTTCAGCCCTTTTATTTTAGTTTTTGCTTCGGCTTTGGCTCTAAGTAAATAAAATTGTAGTTCTTTTCTCAGCCATAATACCATTTACTCAGAGGACTTATTTAGCCTTCAAATTTCAGTTTACAACGAAAAAAACTTATTTGATATCGATACCAGGAAATCAAAATTTGACTTATATCCATTCATTTTTCTTTCAGTCTACGGTTTCGCTTTAACCGGAAACAACTATTGCTTTTTAGTCTTTCGTGTCAACGTCCAAAGAGTGTGAGCTCCAAGACTATGGATTAGTTTTAAAGCTTTCATTACACCCGAACAACGCCGGGCTATACTGCTAGTATGTCATAAAATTCCCCAAATGCTCCTTAAGTCAAAAGGGAACAGTTCTTGACTCACCAAGATATGAAAAAGAAATCAACTTAGAAGATTTTTTATTACTGAAGATCTATCCTTCAAATAAATTACATCAGTATCTATTATCCTATAATATCAACACAAAATGACTTTGTTTCTTTGCAGAATGCTCTTTCCATAATCATCAGATATTACCTTTTGAATAGGAGGCATTACCCGACACTAATAAGCAAATATGCCTCTTGTTATATAAATGAATTTTTCATGAGTAGCTTCAAATAAATTGCTTTTTTAAACATTTTTATATTCTTATACTGAATGATTTCAAAAGCAGAATCCATAAGTAAATATCGTAGATTATCCATGCTTACTTATAAACAACACAATTATAAAATTACTTTAATATGACTGTTATTCTTTTTATAGGACTGATAAACTAGTATTACAACAATTGTTCCATTTTATTTTACAGAAATTTTAAATCACTTATTGAAGATAATTTATAAATGAATCTTTATTATGTACAAAGGAAGTGCTGTATGTATATATATATATATATATGGTCAATCTTCAAGTCATCTGAAGCACATGTAAGCCTGAAATTCGTGTTAGGATTAGGGCCCTCTTTTCTTAAACATTAACGTCGTTAATCCGTTTTTGTCTTGTCTTTAGGCAATCTAAGCTTCAAGCAATTTACTGAGCGGGTAGATTTTCCTTTACAACTTTTAAAAAGTATTTTGGTTTTCGCTCGAAACTTTATCTGGATAAAGGTTTTAAATTTGGGCAAGTCGTCTCTCTCTCAACATATATATATATATTTTAGGAATCCGCAGAGAATTTTTTTAGTATATTCCCCAGAGCTAGGAGTTAAGAAATTAACATTTTATTTGGTTTTATTGAATCGCTCGGACTTTAATTTTCTTTTTAGTCAATACAAAAACGTCACCTAAAAAGTGTATGCCTAATAAAAAGTAGTTCCTTCGACTTTCATTCAGCAGCTCTGTGATGATTGAGGTGAGTTCTTCTTAGAATGACGTCACAATGAGTCCTACTCCAAAGCGATCCTCTTGTAAATCATTTCTGTGAAACACAATAGACGAAAATCTGGGAAACGTTACACTAGAATGACGATATTCCCACAAGTTTAAAAAAACATAAGCCTTGCTAGTTTTTATGCCGGTAAATAACACAATGGTCAAAGCATTGAACCGGAATTCATAACAATGCCGATTGCAATCCCAGTTTGACTCATTACAAATAATTCACAAGAAAGACCAAGAGGCTAATGTTATTTTTATTTATTTATTTTAGCGTTCATGCCTTTAAGTTTGACGACCATACCACAAATAATGTAGTAGGTGTCTTTTGAAAAGGTTGGAATTTAGTATATTACTTGAACTTTTAGTCTTAAAATGTTTAGAAATTGTTGCTTTATATATATATATATATATATATATAAAACGGAAAAATGTATTTGAAGCTCGGCGTTTTTATTAAGTCGAACGCTGATTGTCAGTTACAGAGACATAATTCTCAAAGCATTTTTACTTGCTATATGAAAAAATATGCGATTTATGAGTCTAGTTCGAATCTAAACCTAGTTCACGCATAGAAAATGAAAACAGAAAGGAAATAAGCACGTATTAAATGGCTTATTTAACTAAGAAACATTTTTTTTATAGATACCTATAAAGAATTCAGTGTTCATATTTGAATGTTTAACAGCGGCCTACACATAAGATTGATATTTGTGTCCATAGAAGCTACTTTACTGTAATCTTATATTAAGCGGCGTAACCAAAACCAAAATACTGTACCATAACCAAAATACTGTACGCTATTTTGTGAGAAATTTTGAAAGAGAATTTCTTTTTTACCGAAAGATCATGGCTCCTGTGTCCATTGTAAGCAGAAAAGATCAACTGAGAAATTTCGTTATTAGGTCGCGGGATACGACAACAAACCTACCTATTTTTACTATATTGTACAGTACACACACACACACACACACACACGCACACTGCTACAACCACCAGGTTAGGCTGCTACTGATAAGGTAATGCTATAGGCTCTCTCGTTCTACTCTTTCACTGTTTACTACCCTTCCGTTTGGCAAAGATGAGAGAAAGGCTGATGAGAGATAGAGGGGAAGGAAAGCTCGTGTAGATATTAGGTGGCGTAACGGACGGACGGACGAACTAAGTAACGAACAAGCAGAATTATAATATAGATATTTCATACGTGTTGGTGGTATTAACAGTTGTCGCTAATGTTTCTTTAGAAAGAATGAAGGATAGTTTTATTGTATATCGATAGTTACTAAGCTTAGCACTGCATAAGACCAAATGTGAAAGACATGAGATTATATTGTTATAGGGATAACCATTCGAAATCTCTGCTTTAAATCGAGGCTCGAACACTGCTTAATCATTACTAATCCACCAAAACACCAGAGCTTTGATGGCATTTATCAATTTCTAATACTAGTTCAATACCAATGCTGTCCAGAAAAAATACAATCTTAACTTATTCTAGTCTACCCGTTGCATCCGCGTAAATGTCTACCCTGAGGAACTGTTTTGGTCTCATTGTTCACAATTAGAAATTAATTAGGAAGTATAGATTTTATAGTTTGTTTCCGTCGTGCTAGCATGGGCATTCATTAGTCTATCGATCCAACCATTACGGTCTTTCATCTACGCTGCAAGGTCATGAGAGTGGCATTCTGTGTTATACCTAGTCATTGTAGGTGGTTGCCGGGTGATCAACCCGTCTTTCTCCCTGGCTAGGCATTTAGAGCAGACGATCACTCCCAAGTTTTTGTTTCGCTCGCCAACAATGTCCTACAAAACGCATTCTACGTTCACCTAAGTTTGTAGAAATATCAGAAATTGGTCCATAGAGCTGTGATTTAGTTAGATGCTGTCCCCAGTAGATGTTAAATATAGTATCCAAATTAAGGTTTCAGCAAGCTTAGAATCTAGGGTTTACTTAATGCTGAAGCAACGACACAGTTAACCTGCTTTACAGCGGTGCAAAAGGAACTACGTTTGAAGTTCTCTGGGAAATCAGATTTAGAGATTACATCCATTTTATTCCAGTACTTTTATTTTTACATCCTTTTCAGTAGAATTATTTCTTCTTAGGTATATAAAAGATTCAACAGATATTGTTGAATTACCTGGGACCGTTTCTTTTGAGCCTTGCTGGTTAGAAGATGAGCTTTTCTGATCATTATATATATTATTTGGTGCAGTTAGCTCGAGTATTCTTGTATGTATCACGCCAAACATCACAGTTCTCCTGGATCAAGGTTGGAAGATCATTAGGTTAATATTTTCTGTCGTAACATAGTTTGATTTGAAGGTGGTTGCAGGGCGACTATCTAGATCAGTAGATCACTCAAAATTTCTTATTTTCAAAGCCCATTCTGATTTCACGTAATATTGATGAAATATTAGGGATGAGTCCATAGAGTTGTGTTTTAGTTGGATGTTGCCTGCCAGAGATGTTAAATATTGATCTCGGCATCCGAGTGTAGGCTCCATGGAGCTTAAATTCTAGAGTTTTAATTAATGTCCAAAAAGTGACACCATACATTAACAACGCCTCTACAGCGGTTTGAAAGAATCTTCATTTAAGGTTGTCTGGTAGATAAGATTTCCTGATTATAACCATTTTATTCAAAGCGTTTCAGGCTTTAGATTTAGGAATTTCATATCCTTTTCAGTATAATTTATTTTGCTTCCCAAGTATGGAAAAGATTCGACAGATTTTACTGATTCATCTAAAACAGTTTGTATTGAAACTTGCCTTTGAATTTAGTTTTAGAGACATAGTCCAACATCGTTGGCAGAACTTTCTAGATGATGTAGAAGAACTGTGACTTTTGTAATGGTCATTGTATGATAGCTTGGAGTCCAGTTTTATATTACATAAACAGAATTCCTTTGGTATTAAATATTTCAATATAGGTAAAAGCCAGTATTTAGAAAGCTAATTTTCAATGTAGACAGGTCTTCCAAAAAAGATCGTTTCTCCATGATTCTTCTGCAAAGAAACTTAAACTCAAAAATATTCAGATGTAGTTATTTACTATCTTGATATTTTATAAGCATAAATTAATTTTGTGCTCAAGGTCACATTTATGGGAGGTTCATTGAAGATCGAACTCATTAAGTAAAAATAATGTACAACTAGACGACCTTTTTAATCAATTACCATTCGGCAATGCATAACTTTAAAAATTAATCTGCATTTCATAAAGTATTGAAACAAAATAAATACTAATTAAATTACTGATCTGGAATTGATCGAACTGTAATCTTATTTGGTTGAAAAATTGAACACAGTTTAAATACCCAACTTTCCAGGTCTAGGAAATTTTTTACTTTTCAAACACGGTCAGCAACAGAAAGTAAATCGTTCCTATACATACATAAATAATCCATACATTAAATTAAAATTAAAAACAAAATCATCCTTGATAATAGCTAAAAGTATAGCCGAAAGCGCTCGAACAGAGAGAACATTCAAACAATTTCTATATAATTTATATCCAGAAAAAAAGAACACAACAAATCATAAATAAAAAAACACACCCACAGTATCATTTTAGTCGTTTTAATGATATATATATATGTGTGTGTTTTGCGTGTGTGTGCGTTCGCTCACGTGTCTGTATATATGTATGGGTGTGTGTGTTTATGATGCTTGACGTTTTTCCAAAGTGTCATGAACAAAAATTATATTTCTATTGACATATAGGTAATATTTTTCGTCACATGTTTAAAAATTATAACACACACAAATCTTGAATAACGATCCGTCTGTTAATATATATATATGTTTTTAATCGTGTCACCCCAAGCAAGGTATTCCACTGTCACTATAGCGCAGGGGATTACATAGAGGGATTGGGTATGGGAAATGTCAGAAGGAGGGTGATAGACGACTTAGGATGTACATAGGGAGAGAGTTGGAGAGAGTTAGTGTGAGTTAGTGTATTAGGTGTCTATTGACCTTACATTTAAACTCCTGGAGGTTGTAGCCGTCGGGGAAGCAAGCAGGCGGTATGGAATTCCACAGGCGGGAAGTGCGAGGAAAGAAGCTGTTGGAGTAGAAATTGCGGTTACATTTCATCGGTTTCACTGTAAAAGGGTGGGACCTAGTTGCCAATCTAGTGACTCGTGCAAATTCACATCTAGGGGGCACCAGTGATTTATAATATTTATCAGAATGAAAAAACTGATAATATGATGGCAAAAGAAACTGAATGCAAATGCCTCCTTTATTTCTGAAGTTGGTTTTACTTACTGAGTTCTCCATATTAAAAAAATATTGTTGCTTCTGTTTAACGAAGCAGAAATTGAGGAAAAAGTAATTTTTATTATATAATTATTTCTGTTTATAGAATGTAAATACACTTTGCCTTTTTAATTTCAAATTGTTTTCCCCTTTCATTTCAATATAATACAAACTATGACTGCAACCACTTCCCTATACAATAAAACTCGAAGTTTGTCATCAATGTTTAGCGAACGACGATTCAAGTGGTTGTTCACGGCCTTTTTGGATTGTCACGATCCTAACGAAATGGCCTGGTTATTTCACATTAAGTACCCAGGTTGGATTGGTGTTTAGAAATGAAGCAGATTTTACAGGTTTACCATTTCTCCTCATCTCTGAGTCGGCAGACTGATTCAGTGATGGGGATGTTCTGGAAAAATATGCTAAGTAAGCTTTTCAGCAACCTAGTAAGTCATTCGAAGTCGTCAATACCGTATGAAACGACGGTCCGTTTTAAGGAATTCCTGTATTTCTTTCTTAGTTTCCCTGTGTATTGACTGGATGCAAGCTCATCTATCAGTAGGGATTGTGGAAGTGGATGGTCTTTGATCCTTAATATATGATCAGCCCAGTAAAGCTGCGTTTTAATACGTAGTTTATTATTATACACTTTTGCATATAGTTATTGGTTAGCGTTTAATTTCTAAATGTTCATAAAATAGTTTTTTTTTCACCTTTTATTTCACTTTTTCTTTTTCTTAAACTATTTTCACTCCTTTTTTTAAAAAGGTATTTATTTAATTATTAAATTATCGTCTGTTTTCTTGATCCGAAAGAAAAGTGAGGTTAAATTTTTATTTAATTATTTGACTATTTATTTTTTGTTTTTTTTTCTTTCCTTTGAAAGTTTTCGACACTTTGGAAATTTGTGGATATTCTTTTATGACACAATTCTGGCATTTCTTTGTTTCTGCATTAAATATAAAAAGGAAAAAAATAAAAAAGAAAGAAAATACCAATAGATAAAATCAATTTTATTCATTATTTTTAAAGAAACATTTCATTTCAAACATTTAATGTTTTTTTTCTTTTGTTCATTTTTTTAAACGCTTCCATTGAAACCTCCAATGTCACACATGATTATAATTCTTAATCGGCTTGTATCTATAAATCACTATCAAAACAACATCTTTTCACTTTATGTAAATATTTCAAGGGCGCTCGTACGCATGCGCAAAGAACAAATAATTTTGAAGGAAGAAAAACCAAAAAGGGGAAAAATATATATATATGTTTAAAAAAATATTTTGTAAATTCCGATAATTTCATTATTTCGACAGGACCAACACCTACAATAACAATGGGGATGATGGACCAATTATATCTGATTAATTAATTGATTGATTAATTATTATTAGTGATTTCATCAATGCAAATTTCTTGTCTAAAAATCTTCCACCCTTGAATCTTATACAAAAGCGTTCACAAGCAAAAAAAAAATTAAACAAATCATATCTAAAAATCATTTATTCTTAATTATCATAACTAACTGTTATAATAATAAATAACATTTTCAGAAAAGAAATTCGACGAATCAAAATAATTACAGTAATTATTTCACTAAACAATTCGTTAAAACCGAATGAAAAACACTAACACAAATACTGCAGTTGACTATTGCATCTGGTTTTTACGGGCCAAATATCGAAACAATTGAGACCCGATTTTGTGAATATATTTTCATCCGTGTTTATATGTATGTATGGAGAGTGTACATGTATTCATTCTTAGCGTGAATGTATGTATATGTATGTATGTATGTATGGACATAAGAATGAAAGAAAACCTATATATATATATATATATATATATATATATATAAAAATATGTAACATACAAATGGCGCTCTTTTCCGTTTATTAAAGTTTGATGCACCCATGTCTTTTGTTTTGTCTTTTATTCTGTTTGACCTGTCAATAAATGAATTAAATAAATTAATTCATAATGTGTGGAACAATTAGGATTTAATCATATTTAAAATTTAACCTCTACCCGCCTGAAGTGAATTTAAACTAACACTTACTTTTTGTATATATTGTAACCATTTGGGATAAAGTTTGTAGTTTCGTGATTTATGATAAAAAAAATTGAAATTGTCGAACGTATTTCAGTGGAATTCTGAATTTCCAAGAGTTTACTTTGTAATTAGTGCTTATATAGATAAAAGAATACATGTTCAATTAAACGGAAGGACGATGTGTGCTATTGTATTTTTATCTTTGACATTTTAGATAAGATTATTTTAACGTGTTTCATGCAAAATAAATTGATTTTTTTTAGTTTAATTCGTTTAAAATTCAATTTTCTTTCTGAATTTAAATCTTATCTTTGTAAAAATAATTATGGAAAGCTGATTTCTTAGCTCGAGTTCGGCATGAACAACAATCGAAAATTCATTGCTGTAGCAACTGCAACTAATTAATTACTGTTATCTTTTTTTGTCATTACAACAATTTTCTAATCATCTACAGTAAATAGAAAGTTGATCTATGGATTAAAAAAATGGATTCCGTGACGAAATTTAAGATTTTGAAATAATTCAGTCAATCACAAGAACAGCACTGCACTGGATCCCAGATGGCAAAAGAAAGAGGGGAAGACCAAGAACGACATGGAGAAGTACGGTGGAGAATGAGATGAAAGACTTGCATTACTCTTGGGGTTCATTGACTAGTCTGGCCCTAGATAGGCAGAGATTTTTTTTTTTTTATAAGCGTTTCACCCCGAGCAAGGCATGTCAGTGCCACTACTGTGCAGGGGGCTACGTAGAGTGGAGAAAGGCTGATTAAATATAGGAAATAACAGAGGGTAGGTGATAGGCGGGTGAGGATACCGAGAATGAGGGTTGGGTAGATGAGAGTGTTGTGAGAATAGTTGGGAGTTAGTGTGATAGGAGGTGTCTATTGACCCTACATTTAAACACCTGGAGATTGTAACTGTCGGCAAAGCAGACTTGTGGAAGGGAGTTCCACAGGCGGGAAGCGCGAGAAAAGAAGCTGTTGGAGTAGAATTTACGGTTACATCTTATTTGTTTAACTGTAAAAGGGTGGGACCTAGTTGCTAATCTAGTATCTCGTGTAAATTCGTGCTTAGGCGGCACCAGTGATCTAAGCTCATCGGAGCAAAAGCCATGATGGGTAGCTTTGTTGCTGCCCTACACACCATTGTGTGTAATGGATGATGATGATGACTGTTTGGCATTTCTCATTTTCCATGTTATTATGCCGTAAAATGTACGTTATTATTCAGGTGACCAAAGTTTCGTATTTTTTAAATATTTCGCCGAACGTTAAACTTTCATAAAATGCACTCGTATTATAAAAATTATTTTAACAAGACAACTTTAATTACCGTATTACGAGTAGAAACCGAAATCCCCCCTACAAGTAGGATTCTAGTCTAGCTTCTGCAAAAGACTTAAATAAAAACTTTGGTTCCAATATAAGATCATCTACTTGAATATTTTACAAGGTAACCAAAAATATTCTGTCCGTTTTTTGATTAGTCATTGAATGAAGTTGAAATATATACGAATTGCGTGTAGCAATTGTTTTCAAATTTGGACAACCGGAAGTAGTAACATCAGTCGTTATAAAAACACGCGCACCGTCCCCGGCCATCAGTTATAAGCCGGACAGATGTGAGAAAGATGGAAGTGTCTAGAGATCTCGTTCGGAGCTGTTTGCTTTACGACCTTAAAGTTGGCTTATCAGCTGCTGCATCAAGTCGCCGCATATGTCAGACGTTTAGGGATAGTGCTGTGGATGAACGTACTGCAAGGCGTTGGTTTCGAAAATTCAAGTCGGCAGATTTGTCTCTCCATGATGAGCTTCGCAGTGGACGACCAGAGGTCTTGAATGATGGAGTCATGAAGGTGGCCACTGAAGAGGACAGTAAACGTGTGGTGAACTTGCATGACAGTTCAACGTTTCCGATGAAACAGACTTCACCTGCACCGACTACATAAGACGTACAAAGTGGGTTCCGCGACCACTGTTGGAGGTCCACAAAGGACAACGAATGGCAGCCTGCATATCGCTGCTTTCTTGCCACCGTATCGCATCCTTATTCAATCGAGTGTTTATCTGTGATGAAAATTGTACGAAACTCCCAAGCGTTCCAGACATTGGTTGTCTCCTCAGGATGTTGTCCATCACACTGCAAGACCGCCTATGCACCCACGCAAGCTTATGCTTTGTGTCTGGTATACAGGTCGTCAAGTGGTTCATTATGAACTGCTACCAACGGGCCAGACGGTCACTGGAGACCTATACTCGCAGCAATTGAAATGTGTGCAACCGGAATTACGCCAGAGGAAGCCAGCACTGGTGAATCGCAAAGGTGTGCTTTTTCTCCATGACAACGCCAAGCCGCATGTCGCGCGAGTGGTCAGGGGTACCATACAGAAACTTGGGTGGGAGACTTTGTGCCATCCGCCTTATCCACCTGACCTTGCGCCATCCGATTATCACCTCTTCCACTCCCTGGATAATCCGTGGGAAATCCTTCACCAATGAAGCAGACTTGCGCAAAGACCTCACTGACATCTTTGCGTCACCCCCGCTCACGAGTTCTATCGCAAGGGAAATGAACAGCTGGAGACACGTTGGTAGAAGATGTTGGATGCCGATGGCGATTACTTCGAAGACTAAATATAAGTTACACATACTTTGAAGCGTTTTTTTTTCTTTAACCCTCTAGGGCCATTCGTATCATATTTGATACAGTATGAAAACAAGCCTTGAAAGAAATATTTTCCTGAAAAATTTTTTAAGAGAAATATTTTATAAATTTCAAATGAAAGCAGTACTGACTGCTCAGTCAATGAATACCAAATGTTTCCTTATAGGGAAATACCAAATGTTTCCTTATAGGGAAATACTGTATCAAATATGATACGAATGGCCCTAGAGGGTTAAGTAGTAATTAGTGGGGGATCTGTTTATTACTTCATAACAATATAGAACTGATCCCCCACTTTATGACAAGTAGAAGCCTTAATCATATTATATTATTAACCCTCTAGGGCCATTCGTATCATATTTGATACAGTATGAAAACAAGCCTTGAAAGAAATATTTTCCTGAAAAATTTTTAAAGAGAAATATTTTATAAATTTCAAATGAAAGCAGTACTGACTGCTCAGTCAATGAATACCAAATGTTTCCTTATAGGGAAATACCAAATGTTTCCTTATAGGGAAATACTGTATCAAATATGATACGAATGGCCCTAGAGGGTTAAGTAGTAATTAGTGGGGGATCTGTTTATTACTTCATAACAATATAGAACTGATCCCCCACTTTATGACAAGTAGAAGCCTTAATCATATTATATTATTAACCCTCTAGGGCCATTCGTATCATATTTGATACAGTATGAAAACAAGCCTTGAAAGAAATATTTTCCTGAAAAATTTTTAAAGAGAAATATTTTATAAATTTCAAATGAAAGCAGTACTGACTGCTCAGTCAATGAATACCAAATGTTTCCTTATAGGGAAATACCAAATGTTTCCTTATAGGGAAATACTGTATCAAATATGATACGAATGGCCCTAGAGGGTTAAGGCTTCCACTGGGCATAAAGTGGGTGATCGGTTTTCTATTGTCATGAAGTAATAAACTGATCCCCCACTAATTACTACTTAATAATATAATAAAATGAAAACAAGCCTTGAAAGAAATATTTTCCTGAAAATTTTTTTAAGAGAAATATTTTATAAATTTCAAATGAAAGCAGTACTGACTGCTCAGTCAATGAATACCAAATGTTTCCTTATAGGGAAATACCAAATGTTTCCTTATAGGGAAATACTGTATCAAATATGATACGAATGGCCCTAGAGGGTTAAGTAGTAATTAGTGGGGGATCTGTTTATTACTTCATAACAATATAGAACTGATCCCCCACTTTATGATACGAATGGCCCTAGAGGGTTAAGTAGTAATTAGTGGGGGATCTGTTTATTACTTCATAACAATATAGAACTGATCCCCCACTTTATGATACGAATGGCCCTAGAGGGTTAAAAACGGACAGCACTTTTTTTTGGTTACCTTGTATTATTGAATTATTCATTAAACAAAATAAACTAGCATCATTAAAAACTGAATCGCATCTAATTCAAATTCTTGATTCTCATTTTTTGCCATGTTTTATTACATTTTATTGCAACCATAAACACAAACATAACACTAAAGGGTGTTTTTCTAATGACTTATAAGATGTTACAGGTTATCGTGACGCTAACATTCATGGACACTTGATTGCTGTTGCTCACAATTCAAACGTAAACACAAAACATTTTTCAAAAATTAATTATCATTTTCTGATGACCGGAAACGGGTAAAAATGAACAAAGTCATCAGATAACCGTAGCTTTGATTTCTTCTAGAAAACTCTCAGTGTCTTTCATACAGTATTACACGAGACATCTGTCGGTTTGCAGCAGACACAGGAGTTGTGAGGTTTCAGGCTCAGCATCTAGACTGCAACTTCTTGTCTCTCCAGCGCACAAAGCCTCGGAAGATAGATATGGAATACAGTCTGCAGTTTGCCCTTCCCACCCCGATATACAATTTTTGAAATAGACTATTGGCAAGACAAAATCCCAGATTACATGTTTCCAGTATCGTTGTAGAAATTATCAGGACGTTTCTGAAGTTAGCCACGAAATTCTTTAGTGTATCCAATTCCGGATTTCTTCATCAGAGTTAGCGCTCAAAGTCTTTCTCAAAGATTTTAATATCTACAAGACAGCGGACTATTTTAAAACGATGTTTTCTTTTATTTAGACAATGTATTTTCCGGCTTTTAAGATAAGAGTCCCATTTGTCTGATATATAGATATAAATGGACACACACATAAATACTGTATTATTTCATTGACATATCAACCAAGACGATAACAATAGTTCAAAATAGTACAAGAATACAATTTATCTTAGAAATAAAATTCAAATATATGAAAATAAACAAATGTTAAACTATTAAACACTGAATATAGATGTTCCTAAAACAGTCTACTGTGACGTTGGTGTAATGAATATAGGAGTTGGTTATACATGTGCAGCGAAAATTACATCACGGGGATAAAATAGCACAATAATTAATAGATAACCCAAAGTAACCAATCGATAGACACCTGATGAAGATCATAGGCTACTTAGTCGAAACGTTATGTCTACATAATCTCTATACCAACCAAAATGATAATAGTTCGAAATAAGATAATATGTATGTATATATTGATGCATATTTCATTAAATAATATAGAAAAGGTTTGTCTATTTCATGTAAATATTTTATTTTATATAAATTCTTTTCATATCGTCTGAACAATTGTGACGTCACAAGCTGTAGTGCGATTTTTGCTTCCAGCACACACGCACGTGTTCGCTGTTGGTTTGAATTGAAAATATTCCATGCCAACAAAATAGGCGACTACTACTATTGTTCGTCCGCGTACTGTTTAATACACTTAATATAATTTTCATCTTTGATAATGGCTGATGTAAGCCGAAAACTCAGAAAGTATTAAAGAAACAAACATGTATCAATATTGTGATTTTCTTTCTTCTTTCAACGATAATGCTATTAAGCTAATCAGACGATATGAAAAGAATTTACATAAAATAAATATACAAAACTTGTGTATATTATTTAATCAAACATGCATCAATGAAAAAATGATGCTTAAATACACACAAAATATATATCTTGGGGGAAGATAAAATTAAATTACCACTTGTGATATAGTATATAACAGCTGAATACTTTGTCCTTCATTCTTCAAAACAACCGTTTAAACTGCTATGACTATACAGTCAAGTAATATATTTTTTTATACAAAATAAAGATCAACATTGTTTCCTATGGAAATGAAGCCTTAGTAAAGGAATAAGCCCTGGAATCCAAAAGCTAGGTGAAGATCCTGTTACATAGTCACATTAATAAGCACAGAAAATTAGTTGACTATAGTTCTTGTAGTCCTTAAATTATGCCATCATCGACAGCCGGGTTTAAAAAAGAATATGAATAATGACAAAAAAAAAAAAGCAGCAAATTCTGGTAATACGAAAAAAAAATCCTGCCAACTTAAATTTTTCAACTGAATATTTAATCAATTTCTGTACTAGCAAAATATACATTTCTGCAGGTAAAGAAAAAGGCAATGAATAAAAAACTCAGGTTTTGACATAAAATGTATTTATCACCCATCTATATGTCGTGCTTTGAAATTTAGAAAAAGGGATTGTCAGTGGTCGGGAATTAATACCAATGTTAAGATTTATGATTGCTGATCATAATCTTAGCCACATAAGTTACGGGTAACAAAATTATGAATGATGGCAAAAAAGCAACAAATTCTGGTAATACGAAAAAAAATCCTGCCAACTTGAATTTTTCACCGTTATTCCACTGAAAATATACACTTCTGCAGGTAAGGAAAAAGGTAATGAAGAAAAATCTCAGGTTCTGACAAAAAATTTATTTATCACCCATCTATATGTCTTGCTTTGAAATTTAGAAAAAAGGGATTGTCAGTGGTCGGGAATTAATACAAACGTTGAGATTTATGATCGATGACCATAATTTTAACGACATAAGTTATGTAGATGAATTGATGGGTTAACTATAAAAGAAAACTAAAAAAAAAAGGATACAGAGAAAAAATGGCTGGTTATTATCTGTAAGACGAAAGAATGGATGGCGGTCAGTAAGAGAGATGGCCAATGGTGCGAACTTCAAAATGAAGCCATCAGAATCAAGCATAAACAGAAATTTAATTATCTGAATCGTGTGGTAATAGTCGACTAAAATGTAACGCAGAGACCCGGAAGCGCATCAGAATAGCGAAATATGCCTTCGAGAAACTAAGCAATGTATTAGATTTAATTATATGCAAGCTGTTGGTAGTAGCATAATCAAATAAGTTGTCACACCACTGAGATTGTATAACAGACACAAAGTGTTGCGGCGTTCTCCCTTTTCATGAAAATGAATTCGTCCAGAGTATACTTATACTACTGCTATAGAAGCGAGATAAGAGAATTCCGCGTTTTCAAGCGGTGATTCCTTTGACACTGTCAGCTCTCTGCCTTTGGACGGAGAGCATTAACCCAGTCGTGGTTCCACCGAAAGGTAGAGTCACGACTGGGAAAAATTAGACAGATATTTTTGGCTGAGCTCTATGGCCCGGAGGACCCACGTTAGAAAGGCCTTTTGCCACATTTTGGTCTAGTGAGTGGGGTAAATAAATACCGAATTCCGCGTTTTCACACGGTGATTCCTTTGACACTGTCAGCTCTCTGCTTTCGGGCGGAGAGCATTAACGCATTCGTGGCCTCCCTGAAGGATAGATCACGACTGGGCAAAATTAGACAGATATTTTTGGCTGGGCTATATGGGCTATACAGTGCGTTAACGTAAGGTACGAAAGAGTCCGAGACACCGAGAGATACCGAACGATACCGAAAGATACCGAAGTTTCACGGAGAATACAGTGTCAGTAGTTCATAGTAATTTCGAGCTCCATTATATAATATTATTACAAAGCACCCGTCAGCTTCCGACGTGGACAGACTAAACATACTACGGCTTCACTTCAGAGACATATATATACTTCGTACTAACTGTATTCCTGGATTACTAACCTGCGTTCAAGTTTGTATTCTTACGTTTAATATACTTATTTTTCTATCTTAAATTCTGGTTGTTGTTCCTTTATTTTGTGCGGTTCCTATTCCCGGGATCCACAACACTGACCTAAAAAGCTTGTGTAAATGAAGAACAGAAATGGGGTAAGGGTGAAATGATTAACCTTAATATAAGCTACAAAAGATGAACATTTGTGGAGACCCCATGAATACCCTGATCCAAGATTTGATTGATTTGTTTTAAACGACCTATAAAGTTATTGTTGGTTATCAAAAACCAGGAGATATTTTAAATTTTAAGAAGTCTTTTTTGTGGGTGAAGGGGAGAGATAATAATCGTTTCGTAATACAGTTACTAATTAACCCATAGCGGGGAGAGAAAAGATGGATTCATACATTTCCCAAGAATATTTGCACGTAAGTGAATATAATGAACCCAACAGCATTTGAAACACAGCTCTCTGATTAACAATTCCAAGCCATATTCCATTACAGCGCATGGACACCCAAGCTTATGGTATCTGGTATTATCAAACGCGTATCCGTACAAACTCCGCGCTGCTTAACTTTAATGATCGCACGGAAACGGTGTTTCAACATGATGTGATGTGGTCGTAAGCATTAAAGTCTTTTTTTTGAATTTCAATAAATTATATTTTCTCAAAACGATAAAATTAATATTATGCTTGAATAAATAATAATAAAAAATCAACCTTATCACACACCCTAACCCGCACCCTAACCCCGACATTAGAAATTTCATTAATTTCTTTCGTTATAAAACTACTTAGTAAGCAATAAACTGATACTGTTTTTCTTAGGCGTGCCCTGAAAACGGTAGTCACGCCTCCGGTCCTGTCAATATCAATTCTGTCCGTATATTTTCAAACACCGGACGAACGTACTCTTAGTAAATACTAATGAACGCCTATCATGGTGCAGTAATAGGTAAGTAGCTCGTTTTCCACCCAAATCTTTTGGTTTGGCGAATTTGATTTCACATGAGCTCCATTCTTTAGTTCCACTTGTCCAGACTTTTACGTCTAGGATACATCATGCTATTTAAACTGAGTCAAATCATCCACATTGCCTCCGTATTCTACACGTAAGTAGCTATATGGCCCGGATTCTTCTTCTTCTTCTTCTTCTTCTTCTTCTATGTGCCCTGTCGCTTCAGGACGTAAGCGATCATGGTTCTCCACGTCTCCCTATCCCTTGTGGCTCTTAGTATGTTTGCTCCTGTTACTCTTGGCAACCTCCGTTCCTTCATCCACCTGATCAGGCCCTGCAAACATGTTATCCGCTGCCTTCCTCTGTCTCTCTTTCCTTCTATCTGGCCAGTCAGTATCAGGTTCTCCAAGCACTCTTTCCTCACTGCGTGTCCCAGGAACTTTTAGATACTCAGTATTAATTTCCTTTTGGTTGCCATTCTTTCCAACACCTCATCGTTGCGTGTATCACGTATGGCACTTAACTGACTGACTGAATATTGTAAAGAAATAATGTTTCTCCAAACGCGAACCTCTTTCCCACAGACACAACATTATGTCTCTGTTTATTACTGTTTTCACGGCAAAAGTTCACATGAGCTCCATTCTTTAGTTCCACTAGTCCAGACTTTTACGTCTAGGATACATCATGCTATTTAAACGGAGTCAAATCACCCACATTGCCTCCGTATTCTATACGTAAGTAGAAAGCGCTACTAATCTTTATTCCAAGAATGTCTACTTTATAGAACAGACACCGGCGTGAGTGCTCCCGTGTACATTACAGTTTTTACCACTTCAAGAATCAATCGTTATTTTCTTCTTATGCTCATAATCTCACTTCTTACCTTCTTTTTCATTTGTGTTACAGAACTCTTTCGTTATTACCATTTTAACATCTACCTTGAATTATTCTCGAGCCTTTTACCGGAGGAATTTTAGTATTAAAAACAACTAGCAAATTCTTCTGAAACATATGCTTATTATATACGATTGTGGATCCGGGTGACGAACCACACAAAATAATGAACAACAAAATAGATATTTGAGATAAAAAAAAAAGGTTATATTGAACGTAAATATACAAACTGGAAAGCAGGTTAGTAATCCAGGAATACGATTAGTAAGGAATATATATGTATATAAGTCTTGAAGTGAAGCAGATTCTTCTGAAACATAATATTCAAATATTCTCGCAATGAATATTGATATTTTGAAAAAATAACACTCTTCTTAAGGATCGTTTAGCTGTTGATAATATTTTATTTTTAAAATTTCAATTTATTTAAAACAACTGAAAAGCAAAGAAAACACCCTAGGATTTTTGTTTCTTCATAAATAAAACGGAGTTTGTAATGATTTTGATTACTTTTTAGAAGTTGTCAGAAATTAAATATCGTCCAATAGCAACGCCCTTTTTATTGGATTACTGTCGAAGTAAAGACTTATTGAGAATTGGAGTCCTCATCGCAAAGCTCTTGAGGATAAGCCATCTCACTGGCAGCGCCCTTCTCGTGTTTTTTATCCGAAAGAAAATAATTCATCATCAAACGTTTCAAAATCGCTTTAAGAGTTATACCAGGAAGAGATGAAGCTGCAACTGTGGCAAACGCCTTGTACTTCGGATTTCTCTCATGTTTTATGCATCTAATGTAATAGGTTTTCCACGCCCAGTAGTCATATTTTATTTTTTCTTTTTGGACTGGAAATACGGGTAAAAGGGGAAAACTGATTTGTAAACAGGATTTTCCTGTGTGAATTTAAATTAATATTAATGAACGCCTATCATGGTGCAGTAATAGGTAAGTAGCTCGTTTTCCACCCAAATCTTTTGGTTTGGCGAATTTGATTATCACTGGGTGCCACCATACTGTTTTTTTTTTGTTGTTGTTTTTGTTTTACATAAATTAGTAAATTACATTGAGACACCAATACTCCGGTACAGTATATTTTGTGGGACCTCCTCTTTTCTATAATAATGGACTCGACTTGAATATACATATACTCCTGCTATAGTGAGATACGTCAGAACCGTAGAGATCCGTTAGAGACATCGGGACTGATCCGTAAGTTACCGAATGGTACCAAAGTTACACAGAGAATACCGCGTCAGTTGGCATAGTAGCTCTAAGCTCCACTCAGCCAGAATAATATTACACGGATATAATATTTCAACACGGCTTCACTTCAAGACTTCTATCTATCTATCTATCTATCTATCTATCTATCTATCTATCTATCTATCTGTATTCCTTACTAATCGTATTCCTGGATTACTAACCTGCTTTCCAGTTTGTATATTTACGTTCAATATAACCTTTTTTTATCTCAAATATCTTTTTTGTTGTTCATTATTTTGTGTGGTTCGTCACTCGGATCCACAATCGTATATAACAAGCATAGCTCTGAGCTCCACTCAGCCAGAATAATATTACACGGATATACAATTTCAACACGGCTTCACTTCAAGACTTGTATACATATATATTCCTTACTAATCGTATTCCTGGATTACTAACCTGCTTTCCAGTTTGTATATTTACGTTCAATACAACCTTTTTTTTATCTCAAATATCTATTTTGTGGTTCATTATTTTGTGTGGTTCGTCACCCGGATCCACAATCCTATATAACAAGCATATGTTTCAGAAGAATTTGTTAGTTGTTTTTAATACTAAAATTCCTCCAGTAAAAGGCTCGAGAATAATTCAAGGTAGATGTTAAAATGGCAATAACGAAAGAGTTCTGTAACACAAATGAAAAAGAAGGTAAGAAGTGAGATTATGAGCATAAGAAGAAAATAACGATTGATTCTTGAAGTGGTAAAAACTGTAGTGTACACGGGAGCACTCACGCCGGTGTCTGTTCTATAAAGTAGACATTCTTGGAATAAAATGACGTCACACCGCGTGATAGCGCGAAATGACAACAGAACCATGTATTCAAATGCAATCTAATGTGTTATGGCTAGATTTAAATTAAGTTTAAATATAAAGATATATTAAATATAAAACTCAATTTTAAATACAAAAAATATTTGTAGCCTTATACTTAACTAATACAGATATGTTTATCCACTACCAATTCCTCTCTCTTTTTTAGTCCACCCTATCCTACTGCCTCCCACCCCATATACATTTCTTTACTTCTTTCTCTTTGTTAAACCCAAAGGATGGCCATGGGCCATAAAAGGCTGTAAAGGACCATATTTTATCATCTACCGTTAAACCTGTTTCTAAGATTTTCAACATGTCCATTAATCACCTCTCTCCGCGTTCTCTTTCCTCCTTTTGTTCAAATTCTAATTAACAACTTCCAATTCTGATTTCCCATTTTCTATACCTCAATTACTTCTCACACATAATTCGCCAATATAAGGAAAGTGCGTTGTGGTACAGTGGATATCGGCTCGGAACGAGAAACCGGGGAGCCGAGTTCGAATTCCAGTTGAATCCATTTTATTCACTTACGCGCAAATAACCTTGGGAAATGTATTAATCCGTCTCTTCCTTCTAGTTATGGGTTAAATAGCAGGACACATTGGGTTCTATAGCCTTGGTCGGCAACCAGTCTACCGCAGAAAGCAATGGCAACCTACTGCGGGATAATCTTCTGCCCAGTCAGTCATGTCTCTTTCGAGACATGATCGCCCAAGCGTGTATCACGTATGGCACTTTACTGACTGACTGACTGAATTTTCTTTCTACCTGATGAGACTATAGTGGGAAACTTATCTATTCTTTTCCCGTTGTGGTGAAGGGTAATTGTAAATTGTTGCAGGTTAACGGAATTTGGCATTGTGATAGATAGCCCACTATAAGTCATAAAATGATTATAAAATCACGAAAAGCAATTTGATATAAAATAACATTCATATATACACATATCAATTAATGTTTTTACAATTAAAATAATACTTGAAATAAATGTTCATCGGAGGTTAGAATGTTCATGGCAAATAATGAGCTGAAAGAGATAAAAGACTTAGGAATGTGGGTAGCGGAGGTATGTGAGGAATGTCTTTGAAGTAGTCGCTCCTGGGGTCAGTAAGTACTTTTGAGACAGTGAAGAAGGAAAGTGGCAAGCATAGTAGCCGCTCGACTTAAGTCAAGGGGAGACACTGGTTACTCTCGCCTGTCTGTATGTCTGTCTGCTTGGGTCTTGTCTGTATCCGCTTTTTAGATCTACTTTTTGGATCAAAACAGCTCGTTTTTGAATTTCATACTTGTATTTGATTCTGGGCTTCCCCTTGGCTGGTAAATAAAATTCGCGTAGGCTCGCGAAATGGAAATTTGATATTTGATTAATTTTTATTTTTCAACCGGAACATCTGCGCGAATACACCTACGCAGAGACGATTTTTGTTCATTTGCTTTCTGGTCGGTATAGAGCAAACATCCAGTCTCTCGTTTTTCCTCGGTATCACCGTACGACATTGCCCTTTCAATGTTCAAACAAAATGTACACTTTGTAGTATATGATAATTTGTACATGTTCTAATTCATAATACATAGTCATAGCTCTATTTTCATATTGAGCACTGTTTTAAATTAATGATTTGAACGTCGTTAATACTTTCTTCGTTCCTTATTCACTTATATATATATATATATATATATATATATATATATATATATCCAGGTGAAGAGGACTCAAGGATTTTTTTTTTAATTTTCAGTACTCTGGCATTTATTTTATTATGAACAGTGCTCAATATAATGAGTATTATAGAGCTTAATATAATTATGTAGTTATGAATTAATTGTACATTGCAACACGGAAATTTCTATGTTTCGAGGTAGATTCTCATCATCAGGCAATGTTTGATGTTGGTTGTGCAGATGATTTACATTTAAATGACAGAAACTTTGGTTTGCTCTGTATGTATGTGGGAAGATATAAAAATTTACATGTGTGCTTCTTTTGACTAATCAGAGTGGAAATTAATTTTGGGATTTGGCCCCAAAGAATACATACTAACCAACTTTTTCTCTTTGTTTTTTCACCTTTTTTGCCGGCCTCATCCTATGCTTTTCCCTTGTTTCTTTTCCCTCCTTGACCATCTTATATATATATATATATATATATATATATATATATAGTTCTGTGCAAAAGTATTAGGACAAGAACTATTTTATCTTTTATGAGGCATATTGACAGAAAATAAACAAATTAATTAAAATAATTTTATTTGATATACTCTACAAATGCTTTAACAAGTAAAATATTTATTACAAAATAAATTTAATATTTAATATAATAGCAATGGGGGTTTTGTTATTTGTTAAAGATATTTGTGATTCTGTAACATTAGTCTATGAGATCTGATGAAAGGTTGTCTTATTTAAGACATACACTCTTGTGCAAATTAATTGAAACAAAATGAATAATGTCTTCTTAGGATCTTTCCTACTTTCCGTTATCATGTATACGTGGTCTCTTGGCGTGGTTTTTCTCTTCCAACTGCATTTTCCTTTACGTTTTGGACTGTGGATCCATTTTATTTTTTTGTCTTGATAAGACAGATAGTTGAAAAACTGATACCAACAGTATTTGCAATCTCTCTGTAAGGCTTTTCGTACGCTTCCTTCAAGTTTACGTCCATCGCTTTTCGTACGCTTCCTTGGAATTACGTCCATCATAGTCAATGGCCGTAGGACAACTAATCGACTCTCGAAACAATAGTGCAATCACTGATGACGTAATATTTTTCAAGGCCAAACAAATTTTATTATACGCCGCGAAAATAGATTCATATTGCTGAACTATTCTACAAATGGCCTAATCCTAAATAAAAACAGAAATCGATTACACCCTACTAATACAGTGGGTGTAAAACTGACACTATGGTGACAAAAAGGAAACTAAAGTAGTTGTTTCAATTAATTTGCAGAAGGGTGTAAAAGATTAATTCGTTTGGAGCCATTTTTAATTTTTGATCTGAGAAAGCAGATAGCCTATGTATTTCTGAACGAGTTGGACGCTATGCCTGATGCCATATGAGAGTCTAGATATGACGGAAGTATTTACGAATATGAATCGAATTATTAAGTTAATATGTTGTCTTTTTGGTAGTATTTTTCGATGTTACTCAAAAGTACACCTGACGCTGTATATGCTATGTTAACTTAACACCTATTAACACCTATTTTTGTTAAATGTTATGATTTTTTATGATTTTTATTTCGATTTGAGTTTTGTTTAACGGCATATCAACCTACTTGGGTTATTTAATGCCGAAAAGGTAGAGTTTAAAGATTTTTTAAAAAATGTTCGGTTTAGTAAGAAAGTTGATTTAGTCAGATTTTGTCGAAAAACATTTTTTTATTTTATTGTAGAAAACTTGTCTTTTAGTTTCATATTCAAAAATATATTGCTGGTAACAATTTTTCTTCAAAAATGTGTAATGGTAATAACATTTTTTCCTGAAAAAAAGTATTTTTGGCAGCATTTTTCACTCGAAAGTGTATATTTTTCTATAAAAGTCTATTTTTATATATATTATATTTCTATAAAAGTATTTTTTATACTTTCATGGTGTTTTGACCCTAGTTTGGGGTTAGCTATTCACCCATAGCTGGGACCCTAACAGGTGCTACCACTCTGGGTCAGAGTGGACCTGGGAACAAAAACAATTAAGAGGTGGTTCCATGCTCCTCACAACCTCCCAATCAGAGACCTTGCTGCTGGATGCAGTTTACCGTCATACCCAGGACCATGATTTTGATATGAGCTTTTGATATGTGCAGCCCCTTACACAAAAAGATGTTTTGTATATATATATATATATATATATATATATATATATATATATATATATATAGTCATCCGCAGAGAGATCTGTTTCGCTGTCTCAAAGCTCATCAGTACGGTTAGACATCTGATTGCTTTTAGCGAGGATTGAAACACGACCGAATTGGCATCAGTCATTGATTCTACTTCTGGTAGTTTGGTAGAGGAAGGTGCGTAGATGCGTGAGTAGCTACTGTTTTTTAAAGTTTACCATTCCTCCATAGTGCTCATTCGGGGCGAGAGAGCGTAAATAATTATCCGTAGACATATGTGTTTCGCTGTATCACAGCTCATCAGTACGGTTAGACATCCGATTATAATCCGACCGAACTGGCATCAGTTGGCGATTCTACCTCTAGGCTATACTATTCTATACTATTAGGTATATATATATATGTGTGTGTGTGTGTGTGAGTGTGTATAAAGATGTGTGTGTGTCTCTCTATTCTAACGAACACTACTCCTCCCAAAACGTTAGTCCGAGTTCGAACAAAAAGTTGGATCATATCTCAATCACGATATAATCCTTTAAAGTACGCAAAATATTTTAGAATGGATTTACAGGGTAGAGCAGAAATCATCGAAACGCTTAGAAGTTACGAGCTATTTTCCTCATATACGCCTTATGCAAATTCAACCAAAATCGAGTAACTTGTAAATCAAGGTCCGCATCTTTGATATACAGAAAAATGTTTGGAATTAATGAACACAATTCGTCAAAACTGAACAGAAAACATAACTTCGGGTGTTGTTTTGCGCACGTTTATGCATTTCTCCAAGACGATTCCCTCAAACACAACAAAAATCGAGACACTGGTAGATCAAGAACCGATATCTTGATAAGCGAACAAAAAATTTCAATTGACACACAAGGTCCGGCAAAAAGTAATGGAAAATATTACTTATTACTTTTGCGATTGTTTATTTCACCGAAACGCTTAGATATATTCCAAAAAATATCGTGTCTTTTTTATAACTTTTATTTTATCATATGCCATAACAATTTTACGTTTTCTACAAGGTGCTAACCCCTCCGATGTTGCAGAGACAATGCATCTACTTCAGCGTCACAATGTCATCGCATCACATTATCAGCTCCCGTAACGCCTGCTCCCGTTCTTCCAATTGTACATATATCATTCCCGTTTATTTGCAAAATTGACCAAGCATGAATCCTGTCTTTCAGATACAACAAAACTCAATACTTACTTCCTATTTTTTTAAATTACGCGTCACGGCAACCTAATACTTGAGCTTTCTGAATAAACATTTGAGGTATACATTTCAATATAGCCACTAAAAAACCTGAGCAACACAGGCTGATACAGCT